>BEXV01000740.1:27232-45318 GCA_003118195.1 Hemicentrotus pulcherrimus
AAGCCTATGGGGATCAGAGAATTCAGCAGTCATTAGGTTGATTAACTTACCGGTATATTTTTCCCGGTTTATATGCAAGTTGCTACAGAAATAGAGCACAATCTGTAGATTTGAACTCCATTACAAGTTAAAATTAGAAACAAAAACAAAAACAAAATTGTTAAAATAACATAATAACATCTCAAAGAGAATGAATATAGATATAAGAAACTGTCACTTTATTCTTGGTTCCTATCTCCTTTCCTTACTAGATGAGTTGACCGAGTGGATGTTCCAAGCCTTATTGACAGTAGATAAAGAAGATGCAGTGAATTCCATGGATCCCATTGATGAGAATAAAGATAAGATGGTGTCTTGGTTTGAGTATCATGATCATGTCTATGGCTATGCAATGGGAGAGGAGATGGAAGAAAACCAGGAAGAGTATACAAAGGTGTGTCTTGGACTAAAGTCAATGTTTACAATTGGAAAATATGACTTAATTTGATGTATTATTGATTTATTGAAAAAGTAAAACCTACTTTAGTGACCACCTGTCCACAAAGACCATATTTTTTTGTTTCCCTTGAAAATGGATTTCTGAGTGAAACATGTCTTAAAGGAACCCATCTACAAAGACCACTCTTTGTATTTCCCTTGGGTGGTCGCTATAGACAGGTTTGACTGTACATGTTTTCTAAATGCAGAGTATATAATGACACCTTTGCAGTGATTGTTTAATATGTTCTGCAAATATTGCAAAAAGTATCCCAAAAATGAAGAGAAATGTATCAAATCACGTAAATGACAACTCAAATCCTGGAATCAGGATTGAATCATATTTTGTCTTTATTTTGCTACAGCATATCAAGCGATCTAAGAGATCATTTGATCTAGCAGACCGTGATGGAGATGGATTCTTGACTCCTAATGAGTTTCACATGTTTCACAATCCAAGACTCTACAAAGAAATGGAGGTAAGACTGAACTACATGTAGAAACCTTTTACAGGACAGGCTTAATTGGTCACTTTTCCTCTTAAAATTGGCAACAATTATGTTTGTTTTTTATTGCTACATTGTGCGAATAAAATGCCATGTCTATAAAAAACAATACCGGTATGCAAAAAAAAAAATGCTAAAACTGAAAATTTTGTTTTAAAAACATTGATTGTGAACTTTTCAATCATTAACTCTTTAAAACTGTTCCATGTAGTTTTGCTTATTTCAAGACTTTACCAAGACATGAACAATGCTTTCTTTTTAAACGCCTGCACTTCTTAAATCATGACTTACATGCAAGAATGTTGCGTACATTTGTAGAAAATGTAATACCGGTACCCTTTTACATGATAACAACATTTCTTGCATTACTTAGTTTAATGCATGAACATTATTGAGCAATAAATATGAGTTTCTGTTCCTCATTTGTGAAGTTCTCTTCAATGTTAAAGTGAAAAAAGATCCTGAACAAAATTCTAAATTTTCTCAAATTTGTTTCCACTTGTTTGTTAGCATATCATAATAATTAGTTATTTAGAATGCTTGATTCATGCTTAAAGACTGATATATATTATATGTAAATATTGATCACCACATACAAAGTTCTTAGTAGAATAACGTGTGATTGAAATGATCTTCTCTGTGTGTCACTTTTATGCGACATCATCACTGCAAGAAATAAAACTTACACATACAATTTTTCTTTATCTGTCATTTTTTGCATAGAAAGTGGTCATTCTGGATTCACTGGAAGATTTTGATACAAATAAAGATGGTGGCATTGAAGTTGTTGAGTTCATTGGGGACTTTTTACTGAAAGAAGGTAAGATTTTGTTTTGTGCATTATTTTAAATTTCCACCTAGAAATAATTTCTTTTTTATATATTGGTTTACAAAGGCATTAGAATGCATAGATGAATATATATATATATATATATATATATATATATATATATATATATATTTTAGTACAAATTTGCTTTCAAGAACACAAACATTTATAGTATGAGTTTCTACAAAACTACCTTGGAAACCTGCTTGGAAAGCTCCCTTAGCCCCCCCCCCTCCCCCTCCCCCACACACACACACAGTAAAAAGGAAGGAAAGAAGGAGTTTGTTCGGGAAGAAGTACGTCCTTTCCTTTTCAAGAAGATCATGTTTAATATTTGCTTGCTGTAGCAAGCTCAAACACACTTTAGAGCAATTAATGCTACAGTCACAAAGGTTCGTACGAATCTCCCTGTTTTTCCATTGTCTTCTCAAATTTCCATTGTCTGAAAATCGTTTGTATGGCGTTCGTAGCAGTTCGTAATGGCATTTGTGACCGAGGCTCTAGCTAGGTCACCACAAGGAAAAGCACCCATAGAAGAAAATAGAAAACAGGAACGACACTAAAAGATAGACTGAATGAATATGAAAGAGTCTTATATTGAATAATGTGTCTCATTTAGCAGTATGTCCTAAATACACACGATATTGGATACTGATATTATTGATTTTGAAACATTTCTGGCCAAGAAAGATGAAAGAATCCACCAACATTAAAGGTACTATGTCCCATTTGCAGGCCAAAAAAATGAAAAAGTTAAAATCCAACTGCATTTGAAAGATAATACTAATTTAGAACTCTCCTCAAGTGGGAAAGTAACGACTATTGGTTGTCAAATCGACTTTCGGGCTATAGAGCCCAAAATTGATAGTCTTGATTTTCAGACAATTGTACCAAATGATCATACGTTTTATGCTGCGCAAAGATTCAATCAGTTTAATCTTGCCCATCACAAGAAGTGGGCTATTGATGTAGACAAATGCTCATGTACCCTTTACAACTCTTTTCAAGTATGTTATTACCAAAGAAGAAAAAAAGCCAGTCAGTCACTCAACAGTGTCTGACAGTGAAGTCTAGCAAGTAAACAGGTTTCCTTGCATAATTTGAATACGAGGACACTGCTAACGTTTAAATTTCACAGATAGGACATACAATGTACATGACATATTCATAATTCCTGCAAAGTTCTACAGAATTTGACATACCGGTAGTACCTTTAAATGGATTAATCTTGGGCCTAAATAGGGATTTTGGCAACTCACTGTTGTCTATCTTCGCTCCAGTGATCTTGAGGCAACAAACAGCAAGAAACTGTGTGAAAGATCATTTGACTTGAGAAAGCCTACTGAAGTGGAAGAAAAATCACCCACTACTAAATCTAATATTGGTAGAAGCTAATACTACATTTTAGGAGCCCATATTTAATTTCTTCAGATGATGAAGTACAATCCACCATTGGGTGTAATGTCATTACATCTGGCAGATTTAAAATGCTGTATGTACAATACCCTTTTGAAATAGTTCCTTAGGGCTAATACAATGTGTATAGCTAACAGGAAATCACACGATGGAATATAGTATTTACTGTGAAGAAAATGTTGAGTTTTGGTAAAGATGGATTGTTAATTGTGAGCTTTCTCACTCTTTGTACGCTGATGTTGAAGAGCATATAGTAGAAGTGTTTCCTGCTCTTGACATGCCCCTTAATTTGAAATAATATGAAAAAAAATACCGTAGTTGAACAGTTTGAACCCAACTGTCATGTACAATCCTGTATACCCATGTATTCATGCAGTGCCTTTGATTTTTCAGCAAGATCAAATCAGTTCTTTTCATTTGATCCTTATGAAACCTCAAAGTACACATTAATTCTTTTGTTCTCCACAATCATAATATAATAGTTATTGTTTCCAGGTGGTTGTCATACGTAAATGTAATTTAATGACCATTACTGAACTTGATATTAACTAGATGAGGAAGAACTACCAGAGTGGGTGATAGAGGAGAAGAGATTGTTTGAGACAGAGCAAGATCTGGACAGGAATGGGAAGCTGGAAGGATCAGAAATCTTTGAGCTTGAATCCCAGGAGAAATCATTCCGAGAGCAGGCTGAAAGGGAGGTGAGTTTATCATTCATCCTATCTTCAAAGATTGTAGAATAGAATTGAAACCACCTTTTGTATGCCTGTAAAATGAAGACTGGCTGAATTGTTTTCGATAGAATGAAGAGTGTTCTAAGCGCATCGTTGTTGTTGATTCAGGTGAGTATACACTAAAGGGCTTTGATTGTAACCGAGGAGGTGCTTCGGAACACTCACCCAGAATACATTATACTTATATTATTATCTAATTACAATGATAGCTAATAAAAATTTTCTCACAAAAGCGATCATCTGATAAATCTTGTGGTTTGAGTCATTGTCTTTGAAAATAAAGCCCAGTATTTTTTATATAGTCTTGACAGAGTCAATAGTGAATTACTAATACTAGTATTTTCTTTCTTTGTTGATGTGTTTTCATTATGCTAGGTTGACCATCTGGTTGTAATGGCTGACACTGACAAAGATGATCTGATCAGTTTAGAAGAAGCCCTTCAGAGTGAAGCTCTATTCATGGGTCGAGATCATGCTACTCATTTTCATCAAAACCCAAACATAGTAATCAACAACAAAATTGAACTATAACGTCTGATGTCAAACAAACTGGTCTTGTTCTTAGATGGGCTAACCTATCTAAGTGTGCACTCTCCTATCTCTTATGTGCATCGTTGCGATTGATATCAATTGTAAATAAGTTGTGATTAATATCAACTCTATAAGATGGGCCCTGCTTGTTGTATTATGGCCATAGCAACACCAGATTACAGCTTATATCAGACCAAACATAAACTGAAACATCACCTGTATTAATATCAATTTATGTTTGTGACTCCTAAATACTTGGGGGAAAATGGGACACCTATGACAAAATAGTTTAGACTTACTTGGATAATTTATATTTACAATTGTCAATATCTCTCAGACCTTCATTATGGGTTTATATTAATATTTGAATTAATCATTGTATTCTTGAGGTCACATTATCATATGTGGTCCCCTTTTATTTGGCTGATACTTTGTTTTATATATGTATAATTTGGTTATTTAATTGGTAAATTATTCCTTATTAGTTACTAAGAAAGTCATAAAAGAATATTACAGTAAACAGTTGTGTTTTGTGGTCAACGATAGGGGAACGGATTCTCATTCATTTTATATCATACTCAAAACATTCAAGTTTTCCCTATCTTTTAAAGATAAATATTCCTGTAACCCAATCTTCTATTTGAACTCTGGAATTGTTTAGTTTGCTATGCTCTACTGTATGGCAAGTATATGAAGCTAGTGTTACATTGCGTGTGAGTTAAATCACTAAAATGTCTTTCAAACGTTTATAACTACCAGTAAATATTTTATAATTCATTTAAAATGAAGAAAGGCTTTGTGTCAATTGTAATCAGAGCTTTGTGGATGATGTGGTCTGTAAGGTGGCCATATTGCTTCTATATTTCTTTACATTTGTTTTGTAAATGCAAATGCTGGTACATGTATAATGGTATAAGGAAACCATATATTTCTTAAAGAAGTTATGCCATGTGCTAGCATTTCATACTGAGATTATGTTTTAAATGTAATACAGTATATTGAATGTTTATTTAGAATTTTGGTTATTAATTTTCAGTCTACAATTTGTATTGACATTTTGGGCACCATGCCTTATAACAAAGGAAATGTCTAACCCAAACCTCCTCTCTTAATATCTTATCTTTCAACATTACTACATGTAGACCATCTTTCAAACTAAAATCCTAATTATTTTAATTAACATTGGGTATTCTATAACAAGTTTCATAAATACTATCATACATCTTATGTTTGATCATGTTTAACTATCGTGTAACCCGGTTTAAAATCATGTTTGAAACTTACATATAATGTTTGTAGTAAGAATATTTATATACCGGTATATAAATTGCATATATTTTGTAGGAATGTGACAGCACTTTGTACAGACCAGTAGGGGGTTAATGGATGAATCTTAAAATGACTTTTCAAATAATAAGTCTTGGCCTTGTCTATAACAGTTTGTTATTTAAATTTGACTGTATGATTAGGTTGTCATTGATAATTTGACACCATTCGGGTGTTTACCCAATAACAGGTAGTCTCAAAGGATTCTCATAATAATAAAACCTCCCTCACCCTCCAGATATGAAGGTAATTTGGAGTATTTTCTAGTGGAACAACAGGTTCCCTGCCTGAGAGACCTGTGCATACATATAATTGGTAATTCAACCAAATCTGGTTCCAGTGAGTTATGATGTAATATACTTGGACACTGACTAGTTGATGGCTTCAATTGTATCTTTTCGCTAAAGAGATAGGAGTTTGAAAGTATTGTTTTGATTGATCTTTTAAAAATCCTCAAATTAATAACATCATTCTTATCTATGCAAAACAACTAAATTATATTTCATTTATTTCATAACCTTTGATACACACGTCCATATGTACAAGCCTGAAATTAGTACCTGAAATGTACCAAATAGTATTGGATTAGATTAATTTGCAACTCTTTAGAAGATGGCCATGATCTTCAAAAAAATCTCAAATAAATAACATCATTCTTATCTATGCAAAATGACAAAATGATAGTTCATTCATTTCAAAACCATTGATTTACCGGTACATATTTACAAGGATGAAATGTACCAACCAGTATATTATATTACTTTGTTGCTTGTTTTATCTTGCCAAATAAGATTTTTTTGTTTTGGTGTCTTTCTTCAAGTCTTGTTTCTATGTTATGCTATACTGAGAATTGTGTGTATTCAAACTGATTTTTGTCTGTGTGATAAATCTCATTAGGCCCGTCTTCACTATCTCGAGATTGCCAACTATCCAACTATTTTGAACTATCCCGATCGCAAACTATCCAGCTATTTGCGTCTTCATTAGACCGAAGTGGCAAATTAGCTGGATAGTTGGTCGGGATAATATCCCAAGATATCTCGGTCTAGTTTGCAAAATATCCTTCTATTTCCCAACTAGCGGGATAGTTCACGACCGTCTTCATTAGACCGAAGTACGCAGTGAATTATCCCGATCCCATCATGCACAACGATTTCCGGTTCGCACATGCGATCTATACCGCTCAGTGTGCTAGTACAAGCACTGACCTTGAGTAAACACGGAAAGCCACAAACTAGACCGAGATATCTTGGGATATTATCCCGACCAACTATCCAGCTAATTTGCTACTTCGGTCTAGTGAAGACGCAAATAGCTGGATAGCTTTCGATCGGGATAGTTCAAACTAGCTGGATATTTGGCAATCTCGAGATCTCGAGTGCAGACACGCCTATTAAGTGCCTAATTTGTATGCAACAGACTG
This sequence comes from Hemicentrotus pulcherrimus, assembly GCA_003118195.1. Lineage (NCBI taxonomy): Eukaryota > Metazoa > Echinodermata > Echinoidea > Camarodonta > Strongylocentrotidae > Hemicentrotus > Hemicentrotus pulcherrimus. Next base: position 34,475 of record BEXV01000740.1, read on the forward strand.
GTATACTTTTATAAAAAATAAATTCAATCTACTTATATTGTACTTATACTTTATGATATTATGTGGAGAGGAAGAATGTTATATGTATGTGTATTGCTTCATTGTATATATTTTCACACAATTATGTTAAAGCTCAATTTTCGTAGCAAAAAGTAAGTATAGTAAAATAGTCTCAAGTTGTTTTCTGTGTATCAAATGATATACCAGTAAGTGCAAAAATATTTTAAATTCCATCCATGATTTCCAGTTAATTTTAAAGTATCTGAAAGGAACATTAGACCACAGCCAGACACTGTCATACATGTACACTAGGACCCTGCCACCGCGATGGCTTCCTACGCACCAATCAGCGCTTTGCTTGAAGATATCCTGTGTGGCAAACACACAAGGCACATGTGTGTTTATATGCGCAGTAATGTTGTTTGAATTTACATACTAGGTCAGGCATGTAAATTATTTGTTGCCACTTTGTTTGACATTTCACTTTTGGAGGTAGAAACTTCAAAGCAGCTTCATATTGTGCTATTTATCATTTAAAATCAAGGAAATATAACCCAAAAATATATATAGTTTACCAAAATTATATCTATTCAGGTTAATACATGCCTTATCTATGTATTACCCTGATGTACTTGTACATGTATATAGCTTGTCACTAGTCTGTATTTCCCAACATGTGCGATTCCTTGTGTAAACTTTATTCTTCATTTTTTGCTGGTTTTTCTAACAAAACGGAAATGGGTATTTATAATAAATTGGTGCTAATTTTTCATCTCATTCATTCCAATTTTCTGTGTTATATGAACTTTTTCTATTTAGGTTCATGCTGTAGTATACATTTGCGAAACACAGGTTTGTTTTTCATCATGAATACTTCATTAGATGGATGGGTATTATTTCTTTGGGGTTTAAAAAAAACTCTTAATCATACTGAAAGAGTATGCGGCAAGTCTGTGGAAAAACTAATTTACATGTGAAAAAGATGACTGTCTGAAGCAGGTCTGCCGCAGGAGTATGCGGCAGTCTCATTTCTTTCCTATGGTAATTTTTATTAACGTTGATACAATCTTTCAAACAAGCTTCATGATTTATGCTAAAATTAACTTGAATGTATGTGAAAATGTAGTTATAAGAAAGGAACCAATACAAGCCAAGTTTAAATCTGTGTATCAAATTTCATAGAACTTTAATAATCTCAGAAACAGAAGATTAATAAAGACTTGAAATAATGAATCTATATTGGTCGGTGTGTTCTTTTGAGAGTTGTTTGAAGACTGGAAATAAAGTATTAAAATGTTCCTTTTAAATCTTTATTTTTGAAATCAATTTGTGTGCTTGCAGTGTACACAAGATGGTGATCTGCCTACCACTACTGCACTTTCTCTCTGTCTCTCCCTTTTATCCGTTTATAACATCCCTCTTCTTCTGCTTTCTGTCAATATCTTCATTCTCATAATCTTTCTCATCCCCTCTTCAATCCTTATTCTCTCCTTTCTGACCTGGTGGTACTGCATGCCTATCTGCTCCCTCCCTTTAATCCTCTCTCTCTCTCTCCCTCTCTTCTATTGTTTCATAACATCCCTCTTCTTTTGCTTTCTGTCAATATCTTCATTCTCATAATCTTTCTCATCCTAACTCTTCCTTCTCTTTATCCATCCTCTCTTACCTGTTTATCCTTATTCTCTCCTTTATGACCTGATGGCACTGCTATCTACCCCCTCTCTTTCATCCTCTTTTTGTTTCTCTCTTTCTCCCTTCTATTCTTTCATAACATCTCTCTTCCTGTGTTTTCTGTATATATATTCCTCATTCTAACTCTTCCTTCCTTTTATCCATCCTTTCTTCTATCCTTCCTTTCTTCTATCCTTGTTCTCTCCCTTTCTGACATAGTGGAACTGCTATCTACCTCAGGGATCTACCCCTTCTCTTCCATCCTCCTTTTGTTTCTCTCTTTCTCCCTTCTATTCTTTCATAACATCTCTCTTCCTCTGCTTTCTGTCTATATCTTTGTTCTCAAAATTTTCTTCCTTATCCTAACTCTTCCTTCCTTTTATCCATCCTTTCTTCTATCGTTATTCTCCCCCTTTCTGACATGGAAGAACTGCTTATCTACCCCCTCTCTTCATTTTCTGTCCTCTCCATATCTCTCTCCCATTTTGTGTCAAGAATTGGCCTACCGGTACTCCTTTTTTTTCCCTCTCTCTACACGCTAGCCTCATTAAATGTGCATAAAATCAATCACATGGCATTCGTCGCAAGTCCATTTTAACAATCAGAACAGCATTTTATACATTATTTTCATGAAACCTTTTTTAGTTATAACTGTCACCAAGTCGTTGATTCATAATTCAGAGCATTAAATTAACAAATCAAACAAACTTTAAAAAGAAAATGACCTGTATTAAATCATGGAATGTGGGACGTTATAATTTCTATGTACACATATTTTCAATTTGATGACTGTTATCATAATGCTGCAAAACAAACAGACAAGAAAGATATCGTTCTCTGGAACAAACTTTATCACATGATTCAAAGGCTGAAACATCAATGAGTCATCTCTGTAACTCAAAAGGGACCACTTCTAGCGGAAGAAATATTTTTCACTAACATTAGCCTTCCTAAACTATTTGATATCCTGATACCACTGCTAACTAATGTTAATAAAACCTTGGAAAAATGCAATAAATCTGTATTTTCGTATAGCCAATATCATATCACATTGTTATAAAGTCTTTGCACTTCCAAAGTACTTTGAGAAAAAATAGTCCAGCTCTAATGATAATGATCTGGATTTATATAGCGCTTAATATGGGATACCGTCTCTAAGCGCATTACAGATATTTTCCCCCGGTCATCGGATTCATTCACTCACAATGTGCACCATCTCCACTCCCTGGGGAGTATTCCTCCCATATGGTAATCGTGAGGACATAGGCAATTACTCACACAAATGCTTTTGTCATCCTACCAGGCCCCTATTTCTCTCATGGGTACGGAAATCCTACCAGGTACCCTATTGTTTCCAAGCCAAGTGTACACGCCACTAGTCGACTACTATAACATAGTCTCAGATATCCAATTACATCTAGCTCTTGTCACTACCTGTAATATCGAATGACACACTGCTGATGGGATAATTTGATGTATTCAAGAAATGAACATGTTTTCAGAACACTACCTCATTGCATTAGAGAGCTTTCTATTTGTTTTGTAAAGCATCTTAGACATACATGTAAATTGAATTAGAAATCTGTTATTTGTCTTAATTAACATAACCATCCTTAAAGTAACATAAAAAGTGATGTAAAAACAGTACATTGTACGAAACAATTTCAAACAAGAATATTTGAATTAAAATATAAAAACACTATTGGTCTCATAATAAAAACTTGTAAACAGACATGTACAAGATGGGCACTATAAATAGCAGTGGATGGTGTCTTAACCCATTGACAATGGGAACCGGGTGCTCTCTGTATTAAACCTATGGGAATGAGAGAATTCAGTTGTCAACGGGTCAAGGCTTGTTCAGACAAGAAGCAGTAAAGCTGCCATGTTTTTTTCTTCTTCTAAAACGTGTAAAAGAATGGCACCTGCATGCAACAAGGTCCTTTGCGTATTGACTGAGCTCTACCTCTGCGTTATGAGATGCAGAAATGGTTAAAGCGTCATCATCATAACAAAAATGCCGCATTTTATCTGAATGAGAATAAATAGTGTGTATTCAGATCATAGCATCAGCCTTTGAATAAAGTTACACACATTGCATACCCTAAATCATTCAGTGAAACTTGGAACTGAAAGTTAACAACATAATTATTACATAGTCATAAATGATCAATCTGATGCAATTTTTGATCTACCTGAACAAGTCGTCCTTTACAACCCATGTAAAGTTCACATTTCTTCGACAAAATCTGAGCAATCCCTCATTTCTAATAATCGTATGTAAACAATATTCAGCCTAACTACAAGTACTACTTATATATGTACAAACATATCTGTGAGTATAGCATAGCTATATAATGTGGCATGGAAACATTAGCCCTGCCATTGATAAATTACAATAAAGCTAATAAAACAGAGAAATGTTTGGAAAATCTTTAAAGTACGGCTACCAACAAAAGCTTAGCATGCAAACAGATAGGGAACAAAATTTAAATTTACGAAATCAAAATTGATTATGTTACCAAAAAGTAAAGAGATGTCAAATAACATACTCTATCTATTCTACTGATATTTCTAAGGAAGGGAGAGGATACGATCTGAAAATTTAAACTCTGTCAGTTTGCACCATGATTATAAATTGGCATTAAGATTAGGAAGACAAATCAGTTTTAAAACATATTTTTGTTTCTCTCTGCTTACAATTTTACACATGAATATATACATGTAGATCAGGTTAGAGACTAATAAAATCCATACGTGCAGATACACACAAATACAATACTGTGGACACTGGACAGCGCTCCCACTCTCCAACATTCTCAATGGAATTTATTTTTATAAAGTCTTTTTATTCATTCACAGATACAAAATTACGTTTAAAATATTCCTACAGTGTAGTTAAACATTATTTTTGCAATTGACATGTCCCTGCTTACATAAAGGGTTATATTGCTGGTTATCTGCAACAGAGTTGAGGCTTAGACCACCTGCTAAACTTGCCTTTATGTTAGAATCAATAAAACAAAAATACAATTTTATATCAATGGAAAGCTGAATGAATGTAGAATACAAATAGAAAGGAATACAAAATATCTTCCCTTTTAGTAATACACAAAAGCAATTTCTAGAGAGCTGTTACTCCTCTGACAGACACTCGCATATAACTTATTTTTGTAAGCTTATTATAAGATTTCCGTTGATATATAATTAATCCATTTCATTTTCCACTTCCGACAGGGTCTTTAAATTGTCCTAACACATAAGGATACTGGTACTTTGAAAGCAGTTCATAAACACAACCTGTATGGTCTTCCTCAGAACCTGTTCAAAACATAGCAATATAATATCAGCACACTTGCATGAAAATCAATGGGACAAATCATATTCCTTTATTTCGTACACAAGGCATCCAAGAACCCTCGGAGAGGAAGTCATTCTTATCACAAGTTTAATATTAAAGTACATGTACATGTAGTTACAGTCTTAATGCGGCTGAATACTTAGCTTTTGGAATAACATTAATTGAAAAGTGCCTTTAATCGTAATGAGGGAGATGAATTCAGTGAATGTGATTCCTTTATAATTTATATTTAGAAAGAGACTGGAAGATGGAAAACTACAAATAAGAATGGATTCCCCATTGGGTTTTAACTAAGAATATCATAAATATGTTTGGAATATATGATACATTTGTATATAAGTTTACAAGTAAGTAAACATATAAATAAATGGAGCTTATAGCTAAAATCAGAAGGTGGTATTTTGAAAAGATGAAAGAATACTTTATGAATCAAGGAGAACCACCAAGCTGCCACAACACATTGCAAATTATCATTCTTTCAATTTTTAATTTGGTCATATTTTTTCGGACAAATCTACATGTATGTATACTGTACAATCAATAAATTAAGATTATACTAAAAGTGCCTGTATTGAACAGAAGAAGACTTTCTTCATTTCAAGAAGTAAGTAAAGAGAAGCAAATAAACTCACTATAAATGAACAGATAAATATTTGAAAGATCAAATAATGATAACTACATATATATTACTGGTGCTCATTCAAATCATAAGTGTATGTATTAAACATGGATTGATTTGATATATCTTCTGATCTCTGTGATTCGATGTATCTTCTGATCTCTGTAATTCGATGCATCTTATCAAGGCATACTGTCAATGTACTGAATTAGTGCACATTTTCAGTAACTACACACCAAGCAATACAATACATGTATTGTTGAGATTACTAGCATTTCTGTGAAAGGAATCCTAAAATCCGAAAAGTTGTTAGGAAACAATTATCAACATTGTAAAAGAAGGATGTGTACCTAAATAAAATACTTGTGTTGAGAGGCTGACTGTAGTAGTACTTGTTGAATAGATTTACCTTCTGACAGAGAAGAGAGTTACCTTGTTGTCTTCGGGATCTCTAGTGGACCAGTGATCATCGTTTAGTCGTTCAGCCCCTGCAGCCTTGTTCAAATTTCTTATATGAAATCCCATTGATAATGAGTCTACCGAGTAGGGCTTCAAACCAGGATAATGAGCTAGTGTAAACTCACATCGTGGTGAGAGGGTATATGTACTGTATCGGAGTGCACTGGCCGTAGACTTGTGCTCTAAGGGTGTCACACCGGTGAACTGTTGATAGAACTCGTCCATGACATCAAACTTCCTTGGATCGCGGACAAACAGCAGGAGGCGCACGCCGTCTGCAGGGGCCCCTGTACGCACCCCCCAGAATGGAAGCGCCCTTTGTGTATGGACGTAGAACTGGGTTGCGAACTCTACTTGGGAGACTTCATCGGAGAATGCTTGGCTCTTCCAGGGTTGAGAGGAGAAGACTTCCTGGACCTTGCCCGCACCTGATTGGAACATCATGACCACGCCCATAGATGGAATGCCATCAGAGGACACGGCGCTGGCAGAGGAGTTCTCTTCTTCCATGATGGTTGCATGAGTGAAAGCCCCAGAGAAGTATGAGAGGAAAGATGATATGGTATGTCTTGTAGAATCCCCTTGTTCACGAGGTACTGAGATCTCTATCAGACTGCGAGGTGGATTGGTCAGTTTAGCGGCTGAAAAGAAATTGACAACAGAGTAAAAACAAAATTTATAGGTACATGTACATGTACCTACCACTAACTCAACACTATTAAAATATTGTTATATTTATGTGGGTGATGAACATTATTTTTACTTTTTCTAATATTTCAAGCAAATGAGTATTTGAATAGTTGGTAAATATTTGAAAATCAAGTTCGAAAATTAAAAGGCCAATTAGCAACTTAAAATGACAATGCAATGTATGACTATTGCTTGTCCAGTGCAACTACATGTACTGTACATGATCACAACTATACCTGCAGGTTTGCATTTAATAATATTGTTCTGTTGAAAAGCTATACAAATACAACGTAATTTGAATATTCAAATGCTAGTCGCGGGTCTACTTCATATATCTGTGTAAAAAGTAGGAATAAGAGTGGGCGTTCCTAACTGCTGAAAAATAATGAAAAATCCAGGATTTACAATAATACACCTACAAATTACAGAAAACAAGTATTTCAATCTATACAGTTTCTTGATCAAAAGAATAAGGAATTGTTTTCACCTTCCAGCTGCATGACTCTTGATCCTTCGCAATCATCCAGTTCTCTGTGCATAAATCGTTCTCCTAGACATTGGTAATCATTGGGTGAGCTAAAGTAGAGTAGAAGACACTGCTGGTCCCATCTCCATGTCAAAGAACAAAAACAATCTGGTCATTATTACTGCGTCACATGATTAACTGAACACATGCCATTTCTATAATTCTTAAGATCTTCCAAAGCCACAGGATCCTATTTTGACATGCTTTTCTCACTAAAGAAATGGAAAACCAGATGAGTGTTACCTGTACAAACACATTGCATACAGATATCAAGGATAAACCCTTTTTATATAAAAGCCGTCATTTTTTCCCCCAAATTCATTGTACATTATAACTTTACTTATAAGAAGATAATAACTGAGTGATCAAACATTTACGAGGTGACTCAAGATGAGATTGATATGCGTGGCATTGCATGCCTCTATTAAACATGATTATGCATACATGTGTACAGGTTTCACATTTGTAATCAATATTACAGGACAGGCAGGCTCACTCAATATATACGCCAGCATGTTAACAATGTGCTTATACATGTGTATCCCTCAAACGCCAAGCAAGCACCTACATGTATTATGGTTTGTTAATTATAGGAAATATAGACATGAATGATAGACCTCCCACGTTAATTGTCTCTATTGACACTTCTAAAACTACCCACTCATCTATAGTTAGAATTCTTTTGATTTGGTTCCACATGAACACCCTCCCCATCTGTCTACCTCCTTTATAAAATGTTCATGCCAGCATAGTCCCGACATCAGCTATGAAATAAAACTATGAAAGCACAAGTTTGCATAATTATTACAGGCACAAAAATTTTGCTGTGAAATGAAATGTCATGGTGTTTATATGTACTCCAAGAACCCTAGGGTCATGGCATCTAATGTTTGATAATATATCAACAACAACAAACATTGACATGACAGAGAACTCAGTTAAATATGTTTTAAAGCTACACTGTATATTAAAGCTCTTCATGCATAATGCAAAATGAATCAATGTAAACACTCAAATGTTAATGCTTCGTTTACATGATAAATAAAAAGCATGGAACTCAGAATAAAATTCACAATACTTACTTTAGAAATTCACATTGAGTTTCTATGAGTATGTTCTGAATATAGTGTGCTATTCTCTTAGCTTTATCTTCGTCCAGTGCTTGGTCATCTATTGTTAAAAGAGCCATCACTCCTTGACCTTCCACTCTGGGAGATACACTCTTTCCCCATTCTCTGTGAATCTGTGAAAGTGGAAACACTATAATTAAACCTACGGCAAATTATATAAAGATCTGATATATTCAAAGGTAAAGGCCAGTATTGGAAACACCCCAATTTCAAAAAATGAAATGGAAGCTCTCATTACCAATCATGTGAAAGAATATGTTTTGAATAATACATGATGATAAAAATTTTGCCGGGAAACCACCTTCTAATTCATATACTTGGTAAATTTGTTTCTCTCATGGTCTGTGAGAGATATAGGGTAGTCCCATACACATCGTTCTGTGTACATGTATAGTGCTTGTAACTTTACGAAGAATGGGCCAAATTCCTTATCATTTTAATGATTCCAGAACCTTGCAAATGCTAGATGCTAGATAATCAACGTTTTCTGATCGATTCCACAATGTTTCTTTCACAATGCAATCACATAACCATAACTGGTCTTTACCTTTAACAGCAATGTTTGCATATCAAAAGAATCTCAATAAAGAGCTTTATCTTTCCTTTAATCACTAAAATCCAAAATCAGCACAAATGAAGTTGAATTTACATATCAGATTTGGCCATCAGAATGAACATTTGTATTAAGAGACCAATCATTTTGATGGTGTTGGGTTTGCATCCCAACGCTGCCATCCTATCAATAGGGCGTTTTCACAATCACGACGGAAGGCAAAGAAGACGGTAGCGCGAGCGAAAAAAATGCGTAAACCATAATTGTCTTGTTGATTTCCATGACAGTACACGACCATGATAGTGTTCGTTCCCTAAACATGACGGAAGACCTGTATGCCGTAATTCTACTGTCGTCTTTGCTTCCGTTGCGGTTGCGAAAGCGATCTAATGAAGGGGAATGTACGCATTACTCCAGTCCATAGTAGGTCCATGCTGGTCCTAGTCAACAAACATGCTGATGACATTACATGTAGTTTGTATCCCACTGCTGACACCATGCCAATAAAGTGGAATTGTATCCATCAGATTTGGGAAATGAAATTAATACTACCGGTATCTCCTTTTTATTACATTACCAGTATACTCAGCTTGAACATACATGTAGCCAACTAACATTTGAACAGTAATCTTGTCACAAAAAGCAGCCAACTATATGGCTACAGATTGAAGCTTATCTAAAGTACCAGCAGAAAAACTTCATTTTGAGAGAATAATTGATTTTTTTTTAATTTTTGAATTGTGAGTGCCAAAGGAATTAATCTCTATATTATATGGTGCTGTTTAGGTCAGCCAAATGTGAACAATGTAGCAAAAAATATGCACAAACTTGATTATCAAAAGTTTTCTATCACAAAACTGACTATACTGTTCAAAATATTTGATGGTAATATGTTTGGCTTGTTAGAATTTAGTTTTTGATAAGTACTATAATACAAAATCAATGGCTACAATCAATATCGGGACAGTTCCCAGTAAAACTAAATAGATTGTTCATTGATAATGCATTTTACTACCAAAGTACTGATAAACATGACATTATTTGAAAACATATGGAATAAGCTTGAAAAGATACAGATATATACCATGTAATTCATGAGATTGCAATAGTTTGATGATCAACAGGAATAGTATCTTTCTGCTAAAGAAATACTCAAAATGTTTATTTTCATCCTTCATCAAAAAAAAAAATCATCTCAGAGACAGTGGAAGCAGATAAGGAATTTAGTTTTATTTTTTACTGAAGAATTCAATGAGTATAATTTTTTTATGCAAAATTAACAATCCCAAGATTATGCTATTGAGGTACACATGTACATCTCTTTAACACACATCGTCATTGATATGATCATATGAATATGAGCCAGTCACAAATGTACAAGTCTACAACTTAGACATGGATCGTGAGGGATTCCTAGGAGTAATACTGGTGCTGATCTCATTAAAAGAAGTACATGTACATGTACAGCTACATGTAAATGTGTAGCTTCAATTACTATTAGATCCATTGAATAAGGTAGTGTTTGTGTTATTTTTGTCGGGTGATTAATTATTCAAACATGCATATGGATCAAGGTTCAGTCTTTGATAAAGCACTTGAAACAGGAATGTGTATACAATCTGCTAGATATTAATAATTTGTCTTCTTGTTCTTTGGGTTGAGTCTGCCTCCTTCGGAGTTGAAGATTCTTGCAAACTGATATGAGTGTGTGTGTACTTGCTTACGACTTACGAGAGCCAGGTGCATGGTGCAATGCTATTATAACATGGTACCTGTACATTCCTCTAACCTGTAATGTGTACATGTACATCCTTCTCACACCCTCCCCCCCCCCC
>BEXV01000740.1:80774-90886 GCA_003118195.1 Hemicentrotus pulcherrimus
ATCTATTGTTGACTGAAATGGAATTTGACATTACGAACCCCAAGGTACATCTTGAAAATCTAAAAAACTTTTCCACTTTGTATGGGCTTTACATTCTTTTACTTTGTTTTTTAGCAAAGACTGATAAATATGTGAACAACCAAATGTAGATATGTTACGATACTATGATATATGATATTTATAAAGTTAAGTTTACAGATAAATATACACTTTTACAGAAAACCTTACCTGTAAATCACATGTTTATAAAAGAGCAACTGTAAGCCTACTTTATAGAATTAGATTTGTTAAGATTTGGTCAATGTACAGTACTGCACAGGTACGTCTTATCCATTCCCTTTAATGATTCACTTAGTGTTCATTAGTGTAAAAGTAGAATATTGGTCCAATTATGATTTTTGTATACCCTTCTTATAGGAAACATTGTTGAAAATAGTTTCAAAGTGAATTAGTTGTGATTTTTTTTCTAGCATTTTCTTCATGGTACACATACTTTAACCAACATACATGTTATCTACTGTGAGCCAGATAGACATTAAGTACTGGACTGGTAATGTCTTCTGTGCACGCAGAGTTGAGAAGACAGTGTACATTTGTTGAACATACCACCAAATTATCAAGTTTGAGAGATTCACTGAAGTATTTGACCTCTTTGCTGAGCAATAAACTTGACTTGTTGGGTGTTTTTCGGATCAGAGAGCTAGGGGACAGTCACAGGAGTCAAGGAGATGAGCTCCTGTTCTGGTGTCTTTTCATGTTTTTCAAGACAGTCAGATCCATGAAAGCATTTACTTTAATAAACTGGGATAAAACTTGTTGATATTCTAAAACCTTTTACCTTGCATTGACCCATCTAAACTAGATGACTCATAACATAACATCTTGAATATGAATGCTTGTTTGAGGCCTACACATATCTCTGTCAATATTTTAGAGGTTAAGTTTTTGAAATTTTAGTATAATTTTAAAAGTATAAGTTCTTCTTTAATGAAACTTGGACTATATGGTTATCAAGTATTTCCAATCATGTGAGTAGAATTTTTAGGTCACAAAATCAAGGACAAAGGTCATTTCAGGTCAACAGACTTAGACTTTGTTGTGGCATCATCATCGAAATCTTAACCTAAGGTTAAGTTTTTTCATTTTTGTATAATTTTGCAAGTATAAGTTCTTAGTCAATGAAACTTGGACTATAGGGTTATCAAGTATCCCCAATCATGTGAGTAGAATTTCAGGTCACAAAGTCAAGGTCAAAGGTCATTTTAGGTCATCAAACTTAGACTTTGTTGTGGCATTAACATCAAGATTTTGAATTGTTAGCATATTTTCAAAAGTGTTTGTTCAAATTCCATGAAACTTGTACCCAAGGGTAATCTAGTAACACAAATCACATATGACACAAATTCAAGGTCACAAGGTCAAAGGTCATATTGGGTCAGTAGACTTGGATTTGGCAGTGGTTTGGTAATTGGGAATGTGTCAGCTTCTTAATAACGAAGGGTCTTTGGAACATAAAGAAGAAATTACAGATATTTCGATGCAGACATAATGCTTTTATACATTCGGCTGAGAGTTGCTAGAAAGAAAGTTACAATTTCTTGTAAGAGATCTAATGTTTGTTTTTGTCTGATTTGCAGGGATGAATGGTTAGCTCAGTTTCACCCTCGAAACATGAAAGCATTCTCAGTGGATCCTCTCATGGTTTCACCTACTCATTACACCGGTGAGAAGAAGTACTTCAGTGACACTGAGACATCGAGCATCTGGGAGGAGCTAGCGAACGCCAGGAACGGTAAACCTGGTGTGGCACAAACCAACGAAACCTCCACCACCGACACCATCACTCAGAACGAGCAGGTGCAAAGTGAGGGTGTGAAGCATTCGGAAACCCGCAAGGATACACCAAATGAATTTAATCAAATCACTCCTGAGTCAGCTCAGGGTGGGATGGACAGTGCCGGACAAAAACATTCTGGTCGTGAGGAGTTATGACAGCGATGATCAGCGCCCTCGATGTCAGTGTATTTATAATGTACAAGTGGTGATCCTTTTTCAGAAGTTTTGTAATACCATCCGATGCCAATATGAGATACCACATGCATGTTTTAATATTAGGCATTCTTATTTTCATGTTAGATTTGTATGATACAGATTTTCAGTGGAAGAAAATGTTTCTTTTCAATTTGTCTTATCAACACTAATTTCTGAAACTTAGTATCAAATTGCTTTTAAGTCTCCAAATATTTGTCAACCATACTGAAGTGAAATAAATACAGACCATAAAAGGATTTAGTTTTCCGCTTACTGGCAAAATTGAAGCATGTCTTACCAGTCCATAACTTGAATGGACTAACAACCAATAACAGGTCAACAGTGCAGTGAAGTGGATTAATTGTGTGCTAAGTTTTTAAGTAAACCATGTTTTCTTGAATACAAAGTGCACTAATATCTCCCAAAATATGTGCCTGATTTTGTGTATCTTTCAAAAAAAAGAAATACCATCCAACCTGGATACAATTATTTTTTTATGGGAAATCATGAGGAAAAGTTTGAACATTTTTATAATGATACTGCAAGGGTAAATCAATATTCAAATGAGTTATTATGCATTATTATCTATATGAGGCTTCCAAGTGGTACAATAAATCAGTGTATTTAATATCTTTAGCGCAGTACCCGGATGACAGCTCAATATTGTTTTCGTATTGCCATTGTCATCCGTGAACCCCAACTGTCGATACAATGTTGCTTGATTATCGAAAATTAACAACACTTTCGCTGGTACCCGATCAGTGTACCAAATGTGCAAAACTAAGTCAAATGTTGATATTTCGCTAGTCAGTCTGATTTTGATAATAATAATATTATTGCTTTGTTTTCGTGTGATACAAAAAGATTCTTGTATCACACTCAAAGCCATCCAATATTATACAGTTATTGGTCCCTCTATATAAACTTTCTCAATTTCATGTTTGAAGTTGATCCCTTTAAATGGAAAACTAATATTGAATGTATGATATGTATGTTCCCCACCTACATGTATGTAGTACACCTTTTGTTTATGATCCAGTATCTTGTCACACCACCAGATAGTATTTGAACTCGTAACATCCATGATATTGTTATAATTAGTTTGCTAGAGCCATAGATTATCGAGTTAATGTCATCATCAGATCAGATGCTTCTATACCATTGTAAAGACTCTTAGATTATAATCAAAGTAGGAAACTTGAAGAAAGCAAGGAATTTTGCATAACATTTCTAACAATACTACTCGTACTAAAACGAAGTCAAGATATTAGGGGCCTCTGATTCTTTTTTTTTTGGTTCATTTTCAACATGATGCAATTTTATGCCCAGAAGTTATTTATAAAGTTGAAACCTTTGGAGCTATAAAAATTTCCTTCTGTACATTTTAAATGTATGACCATTCATAGAGTTTCTTCTACATGTACATCACAAGCAGTTGTTTCATATATCGATATTGTGCAGTACTGTAATGTAAACCAAGTGTGTGCTATCCTTACTATGCATCTCATCAGATAACTCATTGTTAGTATTTCTAGATAAAGCTTAGGTACCGGTATACAAGATGCTGAAAAGATTTTTTTGTTTGTTTTTTGTTTAATCTATGTTAATGAAAGATGTGAATCGCTGATCAAAGTTATGACAATCCAACCAGACCCACCTGTCTGTATCCAGTGTCTTGCAAAATAGTTTCAAGTGTACAGTAATTCATATTATTCAGTGGTATAACAGCTTCTAAGCCTATTGTTAACATGTAATGCTTTTAGGTGCAACCTGTATATACTTCTTTAGATTATGTGATCCTAGAGCTGTAACAATCCTTTAGAAAAAATGATATGCACGTATGTGTTGAAATATCACCCTATCATCAACAGAGGGAGGCATTTAGTATTTGACTGTACATTTACACAGAGCAGGCTAATAGCTGTACATTTTTTGTTGTAATATAACATTTGTAGTACATGTATAGTGTAACTTTGAAATCTGATGTAGTGCATTATATACTTAGTGATTTGTAGATTTACTATGCATACATTATCTTTCCTGCTTTTATTATTATTGCTTAGTGTAATTTATACCAATTAAAAGCTTTAGAAAGCACACATTTAGGCAATGATTTGTTTTCCATTGAATATGTTTTAATCGCAAAAAAAAAATGCAACACACCATTCATCAGTGGAATATATGAATTGTGATTTTCAAAATGGGATGTGAAAGATCTTCCTTTACTTTTATGTTGAATATACACTGTAGATCCAAATCAAATGATTGTTAGAAAGGAGTCACATGACAATGAAATCTATTTACCCTCCCCCCCCCCCATTGTTCTTATTGTGAAATTATTGGTACTTTTTAATGACTGGTCATTAGCAAATGTTATTACCAGCCTGTGAATTATTCCAAATTTAACTATTTCAGTTGACTCTAAATTTGTTGAATTTGGGATGAGGTTGATTTATCAAATGATAAATTATGTGTTTTGTATCAGTATAATAGTGTAATAACGTAATACCTATGGTATTATTTAAATGGTTCAAACAGGTCTGTTCCTAAGGTATCCTATGTGGATAATCATCACTAACGCTCTCACTGATGTATGTATAAAATATGGCTTTTGTAAACCATGAAGATGTTTGTTCAGCATCCTTTTTACATGCACATTTAGAAGTAGTAAAGATGTTGTGCCCTCTGTGCCTTGTGTCAATTCTTTTTGTGATTTTCCTTCTGCCTGAATGTAAGCTTTATAACAACTACTGTTTATATAATTATGTTTTAATACACATTTCGTCTCTTTTTTGAGGGTATAACCAAGAATCCAAATGTGTACTAGATTTTGTATGTTGCCCTTGTGGAAGCAACTATAAGAATACAAAGAGAGCAAGAAAGAAGCCTTAAATAACCCTGATTCCGTCAGCTTTCACCAGTGTGTGAGCAGACAAAATGACTCTTCATGTCTCTAGCTCTCGTCACATTTTAGGTTTCTTAATGCTGGACCTACAGCATAATTTTTTCATCAATTCTTCAATAAATTTTCTAAAACATGTTTGAAATGCTATCGGATATCAATGTTAACCATGCTTTTGATGCCTTTGACGCAAGTTGTCAGAAATGTATGAATCTTGAAAAATGGTTTGTGATTGCTATTCTATGTCCTGGTTTACAGAGTACCTTCCCCCCTCCCTGTAATTAGTTCTTAAAATCAAACCAATCAAGATTTTTTCTTCTTCTGAAGATAAATGCATTTGTGTTTGGGCACAGATGCTAAAACCGAATCACTGTTTCATGTTTAACTGTGTATGTATCAATGAATTAGGTTCAGAAGAATGGATTACCTTCTACACATACATAATATGCTTTATACTTGCCATTAAGTGACATTTTTTACAGTGTTGTCTTTGAATAAGTTTACTTGGTCATGTCATTTTAGCCCCAAGTTATTTTGCAATGCCATCTGCAAATGACCGATTCTGATTCAGCACTGGCTGAAAAAAAAATCTGCTGAATTTGTAGGGACGTCTTGCAGCAGAGCTATTATCATTTTTTGTTCATATCTCAAATGTTTGGTTATATTGGTGTTTATATTTAATCACAGTGAAATGGTGGCAGTTGGTGTGTTCCCAACACATCTGAGCTGTTTGATAAAGTGTTTTTTTTTAATTAATTCACCATAAATATTGACTATGATAAACAAAACTTTCTGCTGAAGTGGGAAAGGTTTTGCAATTCATGTGAGTATGTAGCTTTTGAAATAAAAAATCTTTGGCCATCGTGTTGTTTTGCTACAGTTTTATGTAGGCCTACAGGTAGCTCTATTGAAACTCGGTGTGGAAACTTCTCAATTTTACAACTCGAACATCCATTCAACTCTGTTTATCTTTTTATGGTGCCGTAATGTTTCGATATTTGGATTATGACTTTGAGCTCTTATGAAATAATATTTCCAATCAATCCCATGATTACAATAGTCCATTCTCCTGTATTTTTTTATCTATAACTTTATACGGTATATCAAAATGTATTTTATCCTGACAAAAAACATGCTGATTAAATAGTCACAGAGTAATTACAAATATGGATTGTATTATGATCTACAATTTATCAATACAATGTGCTAGAAATTTATATGTGATGGTTTTCATAACCACGCTGGAATTTTTTAAAAAATTGTTATATTTCATTAAATGTGTGCTACTTTTAGTAACTTGATTGTTTTAAATTTTTGCCTTTTATTTCAATAACAAGATTTTTAAGAATAAAAAATCTCCCATTACCTTCTATGTCACTACGGTAATTCACTTCTCCTTTCGTCTATTTCACTCTTCCTTTTCCCTGTACCCCCCCTCTCTCTCTCTCTCTCTCTCTTTCTCACTCTCTCTTAGACTATTCTTCTCTACCCAGACCCCCCTCCTGCACACACACACACATACACACACACACATGCACACCCACACCCACATTGCACACTCTTCCTGTTCCTTTCTGTCTAATCTCTGTATCTACCATTTCTGTCTATTATGTCTCTCTTTCTCTCCCCCCCCCCTTCCCTGCTCATCTGTCTTATTCTCCATCATTTATACCCAGACCCAATTATTATTATCTCTTTATTTCCTGTTTCTTTTTTCTAAACTCTCTCTCTCTCTTTCTTTCTGTCTTTATTTATTTATCTATCTATCTCTTTTACACATTCTCTACTTTCTACCCCCTCACTACTATACATCTGTCCTATTAAAGACCAATATTTATACCAATCGAGGGGAAAATGCTGATAATCATGATGGTACATTGAACCTATACTTATTCACTGCAATAAGGTAGTGAATGAATACACCGGACAATTAACAATAGAAAGAATAGTTGGAATGTGGAGTCCATTCTTAACATTCCTTCCTCCAGCTCAAACTATTGATGGTTGCTTTCTAAAGCATCTCACATTCAGTTTATTCACTCAGTTAACCATAGATATTCTAACAATACATCAACGTTTCAAGTAAAAATGAGTGTTAAAATATTGCATCTGTCCTACATTGATGGTTTGGAAACACAACGCAAAGCGTCTGTGTCGATAACAAGGCTCTTCAGTTTTTAGTAAAATGAGTTTACAAGTGCACGAAAATGGCTGTAACTACCCCTCATGGTAATAAAATTTAAAGAAATAAAAACACTTCCATTGATATTCATTTCTATTCATTTCTAGTGTTTATAACTCTTTGGATTAGCAACTTCGATTGTGTATAAATCAAATTTACCTATAATGCCCTATTAATAGTTGATGGAAAAAGTGTGAGATTTACATACAAGAATGAGATTTACATACAAGAATGCTGTGTAATAGATTTCATCCCTATTTGCCTCTCTCTCTCACACACATCCAACACACACACACACACACACACACTCACAAACACACGCACACACACTCACATTCCTCACACTCTTTCCCCTCCTTTCTCTCCCTCCCTCTCTCCATTCCTCCTTTCTCTCTTTCACTCCTTTCCTCTCTCTCTTTCACTCCTTTCCATCCCTCTTTTCTTTCTTTTACTCCTTTCTTTCATTCTCTCTCTCTATCTCTCTCTACCTCTTCGCCTCTGCCTCCCCTTCAATACCATGGACCATGCTGGTACAGCTTCTCTGTGTTTGTCTCTGTGGTTTGTGTCTTCTTCTGTCTCTTAATCTCTTTTCATGTTTCCGTTCATAACTAAACAGCAGCCTTACACATCTACTGACTCAGCCACATGCACAAGGACAATTACACTTGTTATAAAAGACCGGAATTGTATTTCATTTTATAACTTGTTATTTAACACGATACTAGCTATGGATTAGAAAAAAATCAAATTACATGAAAGTCTAGTGATCACTCTCTGTTTGTTTGCTTGATTTTATTTGTGCGTTCAAAAAGATACAATTCAAAGTACAAAAATTCGAACAATAACAAATACAATGAATAAAATGTTGACAAAAGTAATTAAATAGAAAATCATGTACAATTATATCATACGATAACATGTACGAAGCATACAAATAAGATAAGAAAGATATAGTAAATATTTTCCAATAAATTAGAGAGGTAATTTAGAACGCAGGAGACCACCATCGTGAGCGGTTAGGCTGGAGATGGATGGCGGCCTCATAAAAAATTTAAAAAATTGGCGACATAACTCTCTTGGGAAAACTGAGTGATCAAGCGGGTTCATTGCAGGTGCAGAAAACAGTTGCATGATAGAGAATAAAATAAGTCACGGTTTTATTATACTAATTTAAAGAGAATGACCATTCCAAGTCAAAGTTTCATCTATAAGTACTCCCCAAAACTTCTTCTCTAGTAGCATATCATCACTTTCTCAAGGTATATCAAAATCTCACAAGGAAGAGTAGTACAACAAAACTACAACTTTGCCAGTATAAATGTCTCTTTGTCTGCTCCTTTTTCGTCCTATGTCCTCTTACTGCCCCTACTGCCCCTGGCTACGCGCCTGCTTTAAAGGGAAAATGAAACAATCATGATTGTGATAGCACACAATTAGATTAGTAGAAATGAAATGGAAAATAATATCTATTACACCAACCATGGATAAATCACGGCCGGGTGTGTCATAGTTTTGTGTTATCGGGCGAGGGCCGGGGCGTAGCGACCAAGCGAGATTTTGCAAAAATGTTGAATGCTGAAATTATGCATTCTAGAAAATCCCTGAGCCCAATATGTACGTTCTTTCCGCTATATTTCTTTCTAGCTATATTTCTAAATTTCCTGGGGGATGTGTCCACCTATCGGACCCAGGATTGCCGCCCCTGTCCATGATTACTACCAACATGAGTTCAAATACAAGCACAAGCGAGTTGGTATGAACTGAATCCAAATGAAGGGCAAAACAAGAGTTGTGAAGCGGCCCTACCGTTAATTTAAAATTTGACTGTTGAGTATATAACTTCTATTTAAAAGATATCCAACATATCGTGCCCATTTCAAATTTCTCACTAAAGAGTGATGACCTTTGTAGCGCAGGGGTTGTTCTTAACGTTTAACTTTGAATCCGCGGCTCGAGATTTTATGCGGCCGGCCCGGCCCCCCTCTATTCAATAATTTCGTTATCTTTTCTCTTCTCCTTTCTTTTCTCTTCTCCCTTTTTTCCTTCTCCTCTTCTCCTTTCTTTTTTTTTCTCTTCTTTTCTTCCTCTTTTTTTTTCTTCCTTTTTTGCGCCGCCAATAGGGGGGGGGGGCGCGGCCGTTTCGGCCCCCCCCCTGGATCCGCCACTGTAAATTATATCATATTCTTTGAAGTATCTTTCAATTTGAACACAGACCGATTTTTTAAGAATCTCTGATGCTACGCTTAAAACACTAATAGGTCTATAGTTGCTAACATCAGTTTTATCTTTCTTTTTATAAAGTGGAGTCACTTTTGCTATTTTCATATCCTCTGGAAAAGTACTCGTCAAGATAGATAGGTTCATTAAGTAACTTAGAGGCTTAAATAAAAACTTCGCACCATCTTTGAGAAATTTAGCTGGAACCAAGTATAACCAAGTACTTTTTGATACATTCAACTTACGTAACTCTTTGAAAACAAATTGTGCATTGATTGGTAATAACTTGAAGCTGTTTTTACGTACACCTTTTCTTTCGTAAAACTCACGAATACAATCATTATCTGCGCTGAAAAAGTCTTTGAAAGGGGGGAGTTTGTATACTAATTTGGCAGCCACATTTGTGAAATAAGAATTGAATTCATCAACGATGGCAATGTTATAATGACATAATTCCCCATCAATTTTTAAGACAGATTCTTGTTCTTTTCGCTTCTTATTTTTCAATCCTAAGCTTTTTAGATTCTGCCTAAGTTTTTTCGAATCTTGTTAATTTTCTTCTATCTTGTTTTGTAAGTAATCGAGTTTAGCCTTTTACACCTCTAAATATGATGCTTTGTGAGTCCTGACAATTTGCCAGGATATTACAGCTGAAGTATAAAGTAGGAGGGATACTGATTTGGGAATGAGCATGATAAGATATATACGGATTTAAATGACTTTTAATCAAGCTTAAAGATGCAGGCGTGTGGCATACGGATAATGGGGGGGGGGGGGGGG
>BEXV01000740.1:107076-137527 GCA_003118195.1 Hemicentrotus pulcherrimus
CCCCCCCCCCCCAGTCAGAGAGTGCTCAAAATAGCCCAGTACAGTAAGGGTTAAAGATTGATGTATGTACTGGAAATGTTTTGAAAATGAATATATCTTCTCCTTTTTTTAATGGCATTTACCAATATTTGTTATCGTGTAATGTGTTAAAGCTCTGCCAGGCTTGTCAGTCATGTTATAACACAAGGTTTGAGCTACATTTAAGATTTATTTATGTTAAAATTGTTTATTTGATGCTGTTTATGTGCAAGTGAAATACATGTATTTGTAATGTTTATAAAAGATAAAAATATTTTAAACACATTACATATGCACTTTGATAAAAATAATCATTCTCTCCTAAACAGATTTGTGTTCATGGCCAGTGCTTGAAGGTTGTCAGCATGTATGACTGTGAAGGAGGAGTATGTGTTCCAGAGTAAGTTGTCAAAAGATTGAATGATTAGTTATCAAAACATAGGGAGTAAGATAGTTATGACATTATCACAATAAATGAATTGTTGTAATATATGAAGTTGTTATACATGAATTTGGCTTTATTGATCTGCACAACCAAAATGATCAGTACGGTAGAGAGAATAGCTAACATTAATCGTAAATGGTTATATCACAACATGGTCATAACAGAGAATCAAAGGGTTAAGGAAAGGAAAGTATTACCTGGTCTGTCTCGAAAGTTATTGTGGATGGGCAGAACAAAACAAAAAAAAGTAAGATGATGGCCACTTATAAAGATAACTGATGAATGGTACACCCGTTAAGAACTTATATAAGTTGTCCAGATAGAGGACGACAAACAAAAAACTCTGCCAAAAGTTTCTTGCAACAATAACAGCCATTGTTCATAGTTTGACAGACATAGACAGTATAAGGAATGTACAGAATGCATGAAAGTAACACGCTTGATGTGTGTTTTGATTTTAGATGGCTAGCAGGTAATTATGGTGATTGTCAGGAGGACTGTTACTCTTACCGTAATGTGTTCTGTGTTGAGCGTCAGTCGGAAGGCACCACAGTGCTCGTACCTGATGAGAGTAGGTGTCCAGAGGACAAGCCAATGGAAAGGGAATATTGCTGTGAACCACAGCCCGAGGGAGAGTAAGTATGCGTAACATTGGTGACTAGATAGACCACTAAACTGAATGAATCAACAAGATAAGTGATTGTTTCTATGTACTGCACGTAAACAAGTATCATGGAACATAATGAACAATCAAACTATTACTTTCCTATTCTGTTGTCTGAGCTCGGCTATATATATCTTCTAACTACAATTATCAGGTATACTACAGTTTTAATGTGGTTGGTAATATTGGACAAACTACTTTGACTTGTCCCAATAATTCATGCTAATAAAACCGCCCATATCTTGGTAAGTTCCTACATGTATGTGCTAATAAGAGTAGGAGAATAAGTGATAGAGAGGAGAGATTCATGTACTAGGTACCACTATAGTCAATATGATGCAAGTTAAAGAATGACTATCACCCATGATATTAGGACAGAATTATCCCCAAACCAAATCATAGAATCCCTGCATTTAAAAAAAAGATTTGTAATGTTTTTGTCGTTGTTTGATTTTGAACTATTTGAATTTAGGGAATGAAGTTGGTTAAACTCATTAAAAAGAAAAGAATAATCCATTGATTAAATGTTAAAAAGCATGCATTAGATTAATGGTACTGTCTGTTTTTCTATCAATATTTACTATTTCGGTTGATGTAGCTTTGTTAAAGTGAATAATATTGTTTATCAACAGAGCCTCGTACCAGATCTTGAGCAGCCAATGTTCAGTTACGTGTGGGACTGGTTCTGAGACCCGTGTAGTAGCTTGTGTTGATTTGGAAGGCAACATTGTTGATGATTCCTTGTGTACTGATGAACGTCCACCAGAGGTTATAGAGTGTGCTTCTACTCCTTGTCCTGGGGTTACCTACATTCTCTACTACGGTAACTATGGAGAGGTGAGATTCCATTCAAACTTTACTTACAATATCACACAATGCATCACAAATTTCAGTATGTGTGTACCAGATTTATGGTAAACACTGTTGGTGCCAGATTGATGGAAGAGGGAGAGGGAGAAGGAGAAGGAAAAGGAGAATGAGAAGGAAGAGGAAAAGGAAAAGGAAAAGGAAAAGGAGGAGGAAAAAGAGGAGGAGAAGGAGAAGAAGGAGAAGAAGGAGAAGAGGAATAACATAAGACATTAATCTACATATGTCACTCCATTCCATTTAGAGAAATTGGAACTGGTAGGATGACAAAAACCTTTGTAGAATTGAACTTGCTATATGCCCTAATGCTGCCCATATGGTAGAGATACTCTCCAGAGAGTGGTTTTGTGCACACTGTGTGCATAAATTGATCCGGTGACTGGGGTAATAATAATATCTGTGGCACTATATAATTTCAAATTTATTATTATTGTTATTATTAGTGCTCTGTGACCTGTGATAATGGAGTAGAGAGTCGTAATGCTTTCTGTACCACATCTGAGGGTGTCTCTGAGTCAGTTGAGATCTGTCGTCTCATCTTCCCATCCATTGTGACAGAAAGGACTTGTAATCTTGTGGCATGCCAAGGAACGGTGGTTGATACCTTCTTCTACCAAACATTTCCAAGTGGAACAGTAAGTTCATCTTCTTGTACTCATTTTAGCAACCTGTATGCAAACGAAGGATGGACTTTTATCAAGGACGTTCTGGAGTAATGCTCTTGGGCGCCTTAGCTGAGCAGGGTCAGCTGGTTATGTATTCACTATATGCACAATGGCTAGAGTTCCTGGTATTGTGTATAGTAAATACATAATCAATATATATTTAATTGTTTTTAAACATCTATATAGCTACATGAACGTGTGTATATTTCAATTTCATTTATTTCCACAGATTCATAAAAGACAATATAAATTGCAATCAAATATAAAAGCATTAAAGGTATCGTTTAACAATGTTAAATCTGAGATGCGCGACCCAACGTGTCTGTGATATGTTATATTGAAGCCCTAAAAAATTGTGTTTCAAAATGATCAAAAAGTGCCTCAAAAAAGTAAAGACCTTTGATTGAACGATTTTCCCCTACAGACTGTAGTGTTATGAAAACCGTTTGGTAAATGCAAAATTTGATTTCGATTGTCAATCATAGATATGATGCACCACGCGTTACCCCGGGGTACCGTAGTACCCTGGGGTACTGCGTTGTGTAGCGCCATCTCGCGTCCACTCGAGTACGATGTTTGGAGTGCGTATACATAGTTCCGTGGTATCTCTATGGTGTATACTATGCATGGTGTGCATGCATGCACTGCTCGCGCTATAGCGCTCGCTCACGATCACAAGCGCACTACGGNACCTGCACACAATGTATGCACATTCTCCAATCCCTGGGGAGCATTCCAGCCAGGCGTCATTTTTACATGCGCACACTTGCTAATCTAAGCACATTAACTTTCAATTATATATCAATAATATAATAATTACTCATAACAACAATGAATTTTAGAAATACAGGACTTAAAGGATTTTTTACAAGAAAATTGGACACAATTGAAGGTTGAAAAAAATCACACAAAAATAATTTCCCACTTTTTGGTAACCCAGGGTACAGCCTTAAAAAATAGATAAATAATTCAACAAAATGGCCGAATTTTTTTTGGTACCCCAGGGTACCATTTATGTCATCATATCTTGATAATCAGACAGGCAATCGGCTTGTAAAAGTCATGGGGTTCCTGAATGACCTAAAGGTTTATAATTATCATTGCAGCATGAGCTAAATCAAGGATTTTTTAAAAAGAATCTAAGACAAAGTTACCAGATCTCTTTAAAACAAAAGATGAACCTGCAGAGGGGGTGATCAAAAACCACAGAGGTTTATTGGGGGATCATCCCCTATAAAATCTGTGAAATGCATTTTGGTACAAATCGTTTACTGGAAGCTGTATTATTAGATGGTGATATCAATCAACGTTTGTTTTTGTTTGTTTGTTTGTTTATTTTTAATCTTTAATTTCTAATTTTTGTTTTAGTGCTCGGTAACATGCGGTGAGGGTGTTCAGGAGTTAGCTGTATTATGTCAAAACCTGGCCGGGATGACTGTTGATGATTCCAACTGTGTCAGTCTGGAAAGACCTGCCTCTTCACAGATCTGTACTCAAGAAGATTGCACAGATACCTACAGATATGTTGCTACATCATTCGGAGCCGTAAGTCTTTTCTTGTCAACGTTACAGATATTTAAGTTTGGCTTTTTATATTATGAGTTTCTTGATCCAAGTATCATATCAATATCACATTTACCCAGTATTTAGATTTTATGTGTACTAAAAAAAAAATGTTCTTGACAACCTGAAGCTTGCTCGAGGCATGCATGACCTTGCAACAAGTAATGTATGCAGACTGCATTTCAAGTATTATAGTTCATCTATCAAAACAGCTAGGCTAATGGAATACCTCATTACTAGGTCCCCATGAAAACATCCATGATTTATATATTGTAGTAATACTGGAGGGTCTTTAGTGTAGCTATACTTGTGCTTGCTTTATGATGTACATGTTAATATGTAGAACATCTTCCGTTTTATATCATGAATAATGTTTTTACCTCAACTTGCTTCTAAAGTGGACATTGTTTTGCTATGACAACCACTATCAGTGTATTTGCTGCATTTCAATGTATAGATCCTATTAGATAGCCACCTAATACACCTGAAGTGATGAATGGGAAATAAAGATTATTGTATTTCTAAATGAATTAAGTGCCACGCGAGGGCTTGAACCTTTCTATCTCTAGTCAAGGGTTCAACACTCACCAAGGACACTTTTATAATGATCTTATTTTGTCCTTTGTAGTGTTCAGTGTCATGTGGATCTGGTGTGCGTATCCGTTCAATCTTCTGTTTGAATGAGGCAAACCAAGTTGTTGACGATTCATTCTGTGCTGGGTTGGTGAGGCAAACAGAATCAGAAAGCTGTAATCTAGCACCGTGTACAATCACATACACTTATGAGACACAACCTTTCCCAGAGGTAAGCCATCACTCTTTTAATCTCATATTTGTTTTCATGTAATTTTTCATGTCCCATTTTCTTAAATGTTTATCTTTCATTTACGGTTTATTGTTGTGGGTTCGAATCCCGGCCGCGTCATACCAAAAGACATTAAAAGATGGGAGTTGTTGCTACCTTGTTTGGCGTTCAACACTAAGGGATAGAGCAACGTCGATCTGGCGCTGCTCAGTGGCTGCCGGGCTCACGATCAATTGGGCAAAAAGAATTTCCGTTTCAGTTTAATAAAATTTGGAGTGGACTTTTAGGCTATTATTATTATTATTATTATTATTATTATTATTATAAACTGCATATTAAGATCTTAGCCCTCTTATTGGTTAAAAGGGCAGGTATGATTTCAATACTGAATGCTGGACAGCATAGCTCTATTTGTGGCTTCAGTACAAGGACAGAATAGCTATGCATTAAGATAACACTGGATGCTCGCAGTGGAAACTGGGTAGTTTGTCAAAATATCCCTTTTTGAGAATCCAAATGTGGGATGCATGTCTCAGGGACAGTATAGATTTTAGATCGCCTTGTGTAATAGTTTAACCCGTGCCCCTCAAAGCAGTCAATATTTGTTTACCACATAACATCAGCTTTTGTTATCAGGGGTCCATAAGTGCATTTAAATCCATTCTTATATAATAAAGAGTCATTGGAAAAATGATCAAATCTTGGAGAATGTTTATTTATGCTTAATATTTTCATACATGTGTTCAATCTCTAAAGAGGTTCACAATTATTTGTTTGGTTGCATCTTCCTTTATAGTGCACACTCCCATGTGGCAGCCAATCCTTCTCTAGGTCTGTGATATGCAGATCATCAGAGGGTGATCTTGTTAGCAGTACTAACTGTGTTGATGCTGGCTTGGAAGCACCTGCTACTACCTTTGACTGTAATCTAGAACCTTGTGGAAATTATGTCTATGTTGTAGGCGAATATGGAGAGGTAAGAATATCAAGACTATACTTTATATATATGTATATATGTTTTATGAGATATCTGTCATGGTAAATATATCTTGTTAAGGGCAATTGACTTAATGATAGATGTAACTCACAGGGAAATTGTGTCCATATGTACAATTCACAGATAAGGCTATCATACATTCAAAATGAAAATCTAAAACAGAAGTAGAGCAGTGCATTTGAAGATGAACACAGATCTGTCTGGTTGGACAAATTGACCTATTAGTACACGGCTCCTTGTTGCAATTTGAATGTGTACTAAATAATTTCTGTAGAATCTGAGTTTATGTGTTACTACCCTTTTTGGGGGGGTGCTGAACAACAAATCCACTTGTTTCAATTTTTCTAAACGACGTCTTTTGGTCATTGCCATGGTAACAATTACCATGCTCTTTTAGTTGTCCAAGCAAATTGAAGAAAATTATCTATCACTTTGGTCTTGACCAACTAACCGCACAAGTGATAAACCCATTTTTACTATATGAATACATGCTTTTTGACAAACTCTTGAAACATTCTGTCATTTGTGTCATCTCTTAGTGTTCTGCTACATGTGGCTTTGGTATTCAGCAGCGTTCAGTGGCATGTGTTGATCTTGATAATGGTAACCAAACAGTGAGTAATATTCTATGCTCTGAGACTGCTCCACCAGCGGCCATCTTATGTGATCAAGGAGATTGCCCCACAGAGTAAGTACTCTCAGTTAGTCCTGCAGATTTATATCTAATTGTTTGTATAAAAAACTCTCAATGAAGATATCACATGTACAAACCAAGTATACACCATAAAACAACAAATATAATTTCCGTTGTACATAACCTGTCAAGACTAAATAGTTTATACTCCTGTACTTGCCTTGGTTGATTAAAGCAACAGATATCGTCCAGATATAATTCTAATCTTTCCATTCATATTGACGAGAAAGGTAATCTGATAAAATGTAATTTGAACTTGATGCCATCCATGTTGTTTCGCTTACATTACTGTACTGTGTACTTATACAGATGCTTAAGATAATGATGTTTATCTTTGTTTGTCTTTAGATACATGTACCTAACATCCACCTTCTCTGAGTGCAACTGTGCAGGAATCCAGACTCGTTTCGTAGTTTGTATTACCTTCATGAATGGAGCTCCTGTAAGAGCCACTGACCAGGATTGTACAGACGCTGGACTAGACCTACCCACTGATTCTCAATCCTGTGAAGCACCAAGTACTTGCAATCCAGTCTGGAGAGTTGGTGCATGGAGTGACGTAAGTATATATACTGACATTCGTCTCTTGAATGAATTTTGATGTCATTCACAGCACAAGTGGAGTTTGATAATGTCACAAGTACCATCGCATTATGCAATGTAAAGTTACAATTGATTGGAGGTCTTATGATTGTCAAATTTAGTTTACCCCCTAAAGCTTCATTGCTGGCCAAACACACAAAAACAGAACGTAGCCTACTAAGCTTTCCTAAGACTTTTTAACCATTTGGAAAATTCTTGACAATGCACACGATACAGCTCACATATTGAAATGTATTTTGTGATTTTAATGTGATATGGTGGTTACATCATGAGCATAGTCGGGCCTAGGACCTGTTTCACAAAGCCGTTTTCAATGACAAATGACAAATATCAGTGACAAATCTGCTGATAACCAATCAGAAGCAAGGATTTCACTAGTTTATAACAACAACTGTCATTTGTCACTGATGAAAAGTTTTGTGAAACGCCCCCTGACCTTTTCTTTCTTCCTTTTGATAATGTTGTATCACCTTTGATATCCATTCTTTTTTCTCAGTGCTCCGTTTCCTGTGGCAATGGTGTCCAGACCAGAGTAGTATACTGCGTAGAATCAGAGGAGTCTAATGTCATTGTTCCTTCAACATCGTGTGACCCTGATGCAGAACCAGCTAGTGTTGAGATTTGTAACCGTGGGGAATGCATAACGTAAGTACTCTCTCATTCATAAACATAGAGATCGAGTGATGGTTAACTGTCTTTTTTTGTTTCAAATTTGTTTCTAGGTTAAAGGAATCATTCAATGTCATTTTCATTGTGTGCGCCAGTGCCACACTGCACACTGCTTGCACCTGATGATTTTTTAAATTCTAAAGTTCCTAAATGTTATTCGTGTTTCAAACTTAAACACCTTTAGTTATAATGTTTGAATATAATTTGAATCATTGCCACCGTCTATTCTATCAAATTACTGCATGACTTAGGTAATCCATTCAATTTTGATTTTGATGTTGAATAAAATTGTTGATTCAAAGTGTCTAAAGTGTCTAATGTGTGACCTTATGTACATCCATGATCAACGTATGTGATTGCCAGACTGTGCAGACACACTCTCTTCTTAACTCTTCATTTTTCTTTGGATATTGCTCTAACAAGGAAGTTTGCTTGATCATCTTTTCACCAGATGATTGATATAACATCATAGAATCTACTAGAAAAATTTCAGAATTTTTACTTTTGATCAATTATTTTTATTACTATTGTGAACTTTAATAGATTTTTAAAATGTAAATAATATGTAGTGATTGATTTTAAATAGCTACACATGAGTAATGTTAAATGTTACCAATACTGTTTGAATGAATGATTGTAACAAAAGAAATATAATGTTATGTAATGAGCTCATGTATATGTAAACCTGCACAATTCAGCATTTTGGCTGCAAGGCATTGTTTTTTAATAAAACCATTATTGAAATTGAAATTGAATGTACATTCTTCTTTCTTTCTAGGTACACTTGGGTATCTGAGAACTTTGGTGAGTGTTCTGTGACATGTGGTGAAGGCGTGAGAGTACGTAATGTCCTCTGTTATGCCATCGCTGGTGGCAGCTTCCAGCCTGTGGAAGGTTCTCTCTGCAACCCTGCGTTAGAACCACCCAGTGAAGAGATCTGTGATTTGGAAGAATGCGGAGGAGTCTATGAAGCTACACCATGGAGTGCAGTAAGTACATCACCAACTTGATAATCAAATGTTAAGACTTCTTGATGGTAAATCCCTCAGAGATATGAGGGATTTATTGGGTAGAGAGTTCTAGGTGCCTATTAAAGATAAACTTTAGAACTGCATGGTGAATGCCATTGCATTGTGAAAGAAAAGGTGTGGAAAGGATCAGAAACAGTTGATCATATAGCATGTAAGTATTAGTGTGCACTGCAAGGTTCTGGAGTCATCAAAATCATAATAAATTTGACCGAGTCTTGGTAAAGTAACAAGCACTGTACACAAAAAGCTATATATGGGACAACACACATGATGTCGGGGTTGGTACTATTTTGATTTCCTTGTCTTTCTATGCTCATTACTCAGCCAGTATACATTTTCTTCCAAAATTGTTTGGCACATGTCATTTATTTGTAATCTTGAACATTCAGTGTAAGTTTTGTTTGATTCTGTGAGAATTCATTTTCTTTTTTTTTAACCAGAACTGGAGTTTATCTTTAAAGACATTGAATAACATTTTTGTGTTTCAATTTTTAATCTTACTCTACCCGTCTTTGTAAAAGATAGATCACATAGGAAAATGCAAAATCTGAAGGTTTTTTTACCACCGTTTTATAGATCATAAGTCTAAAAAAATATCTGTTAAACTTGTAGGTTGATGTGATTGATCGTAGATGATATTTTATGAGAAGAGTTACATTTACAGCAACACTAACAGGTTGAAAATCATAACTTATCTTGATGCAAGCCTGTAGAAATACAAGAACGATGCACTTAAATGTCACTTTCTTTGTGGACATGTAAATGTAATTTGAATCTTTTCAATTTCCAGTGCTCTGTGACCTGTGCGCTTGGTGTCCAAACTCGTGAAGTGTCATGCGTCACAAGGAAAGGATCGGGTATTGTGATTTCGGAATTGGACTGCTCCAACATGACCCGCCCATCAGAGTCGAGGGAGTGCTACCTAGATCCTTGCCCTCTACCTTATGGTTGTGACCAGAGCTTAGTCACTGAGGGTAGTATCACCTACACTCTGCAGAGTCCTGGATACCCTGCTGGTTATCCTGCTGACCTGGAATGCAGTAAGATCTTGGTGGCTCCTGAAGACTATATTATCAGGATCACATTCACTGACTTGCAGCTTGAACCAGGATGTAATTATGATGCTGTTAGGGTAAGCTTCCTAGAAACATTTCACCGTCGGCCTCCTATCACTTTTAAAGTATATCAATCGCCTTAAGAAATAGTTTGTGTACAGCTAGAATTTATGTGTGCCCTATTTTAAACAAGCATGTCTGGGTGTGTCTACTAGTCTTCTTGCAGATCACTTTTATGTTAATTAAGAGTGTATATTACTTGGAAAATGTCTCTTTACAGAAGCAATCTTTGAAGCTCATATTTTTAATATAGTATTAATACATGGAATAACTGTACAACACAACATATAATTTTGGTGATTGCTACACTTTAAGCCCCTGTTTTAATAAATATGGTTTATCTTTCAATATATGTAAGGATTTCAATGCCAAGTATATCCAGTTATATCCCCTCCTGAAAACGTTACATGTTTGACAGGAAAATAAACTTTCTTCCACAATCGTGACCCTAATCATAGGTTCAATGAAATCTTACATATTCACTTTTGCTGCTTGAGTTGAAGGAAGGTGCCTGAACTAATATAATATGTTTATAAAGCTCAAACAATGTGCAGTACTTCACCGACATGATTTTAGTTGTGTCTTGAAATTCTACTTTTGTGCTGAAAAGAGGATGAATTTGATTTAAATTGGAAATATATCTATCAAGTTTAGCACCCTTCAGGCTGGTGAGTTTAGGTTTTAATTGAAGGAAAATTTCTGCACTGAATTACTCTTGTAGATTGAATATACATGAACGCATTAGGCAGAGATAGTATACATGTTAGACCATGCCTATACAAACTTATTCTATGAATGATCCTATGTTGCTGTAACCAAAACCACAAAGCCATTTTCACGTAGCCAGAATACTCATTTTCTTTAACATTAATCTTTATCTATCTAGCTTGTTGATCTGCAGACCAACAGCGCTAACAGTCTTTGTAGTGAAGTTGATCTTCCCTACGTTTATGAATCAACCAGTCCAATGCTGGAGGTGCTCTTTCTAACTGATGCCACTGTGAGTATGAGGGGTTTCTCAGCTACCTACCAAGCAGTCAGAGCTATGTCACTAGAATACATGACTGGGGAATGGGGAGAGGTAAGTTTCTTTATTTCTTTTTATTGTGCATAGTAAAGTTATTCATTTGATATTTTACCTGTGTGTCAAAATATTGGCATGGATTGTCATAGCTAATTTGATAATACAACATTTGATGTAAATTGAAATTAATAAAAACAGGATGTAGTTTTTTTTCTTCATTTAATGTTAATGAAATGGGTTTCAGTTTGGTTCACATTTCATCCTGATTTTTCACAGGCTTGGTTTTCAACTGGTTAACTCGATTAGAGGCAGTTAGTGGAGGAAAGATTGTATTATACTGTTAAAATATTGAGGGAACTATCAAAGAAGACCAAAGACCACTACCTGTATAGCGATGGAATTGTAAATGCCAAATAATATCCTTATACCCTATTCTCACTTTGTTTGAATGTTATAAAAGAAGACAGACCGTATACCTATCCTGATGTTCATTAAAACTCCTATTAAAGCCCGTCTGCACTAGTTTGGCCAGGAGGGATTAGACCACCCAGCGTGTTCACTGACAGGGGGTTATCTCATCAAATCAGCTCTTGATTAACATTAAAAAAAGGGGATCATGAGAGGACCAGCGGTCACCGATTAGGCATTGTTTACTAAATAGAGGGCACATGAAGCTATAAGTAGTGCAGTGGGGCTTTGATGTCTTGGAAAACATTCAGTTTAAAATGCACTTATTTGCTTTATGGTGAGATCTCTGACTTATTTAGCTTTTGTTTTTGTTTTTTGTTTTGATAAGTGTTCTGTTACCTGTGGAGTAGGTATGGAATTCCGAGATGTGACATGTGTAGAGGAAGGTTTAGAAGTGGATGTTTCAAGGTGTGCTGGTCTTCCTGTCCCACCTGCCACACGTTCATGTACTCAAGAAGACTGCCCTCTTCCAGGAGGTAACTCATTCTTTCTCTTCAAAGCTATACTCAAAACAATTATAATAACTTTTAAAGCACAAAATAGACTGGAAAGTTCTTTTCTATCCCTTTTTAATTTGAACAGTCCTTTGCAACATTATATATATATATATACATCATGGTGAAACCGCTAACTCACAAATTCAATTTAAATTTTTAAAGATTTGATAGTTCTTGATAGAGTGTGGTATTCACTTCTAAATTCTTTTTTGCTTGTATTCAGCATGCGGAATGAACATTTTACGCTTACCACCAGGGCTGATCACCAGTCCCGAGTTTCCCTCTGCATACCCTGAGAATGTAACCTGTGTAAATACCATCCGGGCTCCACCAGGAAACGTCATCTCCTTTGACTTTGGATTCATTTTAATTATCAACAGAGGTATACCATGCCAAGATGGTGATTCTATTATGGTATGTTACGTTACATTTTTTATCATAATTAGTGAATAAAACCAACTGGTAACCATTTTATCTCTTCCCCTCTCTTTTTCTCCCCCTCTCTTTTCTTGCCCCCTTCTCTCTGCTCAAGTTTGTGTGGATGGCTTGTTATGTTACAGATATTTTCTTTATATTAAATGAATTTTAAAGCTCAGATACTAATATAGCTTTAGTCTTAGTGTTTCATTCCTCCTGTCAATTCTGAGGAGAAATTGCGGATTTAAAGGACTGGTCAAAAGTAGATTATTAATGTCTTGCCAAATGATGTGAGTGCCCCTGGCTGGGATTGGAACCCTAAACCCTTGGATTGAGGTCAAGTGAATGAACCAGTAAACCACACACCTCCACCTAACATGTATCTCAATACTTTCTGTACAATTCATGTACTATTTATGTGCCACCTATATAATAAACAAATGTTCTACCAATTACCAGATTTCATTTTGTGTTTGAAAGTTAGGTTATATCTTCCATGTGAGCAAACTTTGCACAATCTCTTATTGTCTCTGTTCCGGGAGGAATGAAATAGCTTTGCTCACTCCAAGCACATAGCTAAATGATTGATTAGTTGGGATGGTATTCTGAAAACCTTGTTACCTTTGATATGAGAGAAGCATAATTGTCATAACAAATCAAAATTAGGACAAGTGGTGGTTTAATGTGCAAAGCTGGTTAAATGAGTAATTTGCGGAAGTACCAATGGTAAGTGTTAGTTCCTCAGTTTGTTATGAGAATCAACATCGTTTCTCTAGCATAAAAAATAACATTGTTTTCAGAATACGGCCCTTGGACAGGATAATAACCATATATATATATTGGCCTCGAATATTTGCTTGCAGATCCAAGATACGAGTTCCAGAGAGCCAGTTTCACCCATATGTCAGGACACTTCTTCAGGAATCGAAATCACAACATTGACCAATGAAGTGTCTGTGACCTTTGTCAGTGATAATGATCCCGCTCCACTAGGAACTGGCTTTACTCTGCAATATGACTTTGTTGCACCTGAAGGTACTGTAGGATTCATATTGTGTTCAGTAGATTTTTTATTTTTATGCCTCCGCTACAAAGTAGCCGGAGGCATTATGTTTTCTGGTTGTCCTTCCGTCCGTACGTCCATACATCCTGTTCTCGTTATTGCATTATCTCAAGAACCAATTAATGGATTACCGCCAAACTTAAGTCATGTAAGTATCTTGCAGAGCCAATGAACTGATTAGATTTTGGGGTCGCAAGATCCAACGTCAAAGGTCACATGGCTCATCATGTATGCAGAAAAAGCTTGTGATCGCAATATGTCAAGAACCAATAGATGGATTACTGCCAAACTTAAGTCATGTATGTATTTTGCAGAGCTAATGAACTGATTAAATTTGGGGGTAACAAGGTCAAATGTCACAGGGCTCATTATGTTTGCAAAAATAGCTTGCTTCTCTTTTGGTTTTTAAAACTGCTCCATGGCAGAGGCATCATTTTCAACTGCGCGCGGTCAAAGGTCCATCTAGTTTTATTTGAATTGATTTTCTTCCGCATTCATGTACCGTATATCTCCGTGTATAAGACGCACCTGTGTATAAGACGCACCCCGACTTTTAAGATTTAAAAAAAAAANAAAATTCCGACTGCAGGATCGAACCTGTGCCAGCTCACAGATTACCATTCATAGCCAGCACCTTCTGGGCCTTTTGAGAAGACGTGAATGTTACATAGCCATAAAATGGATACCAAGCAAGTCATCTAAATTAGAATCAGCGCGTATGTGTG
Organism: Hemicentrotus pulcherrimus; assembly: GCA_003118195.1. NCBI lineage: Eukaryota > Metazoa > Echinodermata > Echinoidea > Camarodonta > Strongylocentrotidae > Hemicentrotus > Hemicentrotus pulcherrimus. The sequence goes on from BEXV01000740.1 coordinate 121,407, forward strand.
TTAAGGCTTGTTGTGGTATGATGCCGCAAAACCAAATGTGTTATTTGGAACAAAATATGCCTGTTAAGGTGTATTTATTTGTAAAGTCAAAGGAAGCATTGCACGTGTCTCACTGCGCTGATCCATTGTTAACTTGTCTCGCGAATACTACTTCCTTGCAATGTACGTGCAAGTAGAACTATGCCTGGCTAATATGTTTTGCTATACTTCCCAGCACTCACTAGCACATTTCATGTCTGCAGTTTTGACAAATCAGAGGCCTAGAATCTTCATGTATCATAACTAATATATCATCTTTGCTTGTATTTTGTAGTTGATATTTGTGGAGGTAACATCACCACATCTGGACAGCCGATCTATTCTCCAAACTATCCTGCAAATTACGACGACAATGTGACGTGCGTTACCGATATCACCAACGATGAAGGCTGTATCAGCATTGAGTTCTTGATGATGGATATTGATAACGGAGACTATGTGAATGATATGTGTAGGGAGGACAGCCTAACAGTGAGTGATCTTAAAGATGGGGGCAAAGTTTCCTGAAGAAAACAATTCAGTAATAAATAGATTTACATCGATTTCTAATCAATGTTTAATTTTTGGTAATTTGGACTTTTATATTGAATTGATATGGAAAATCTGTACAAGGTATTGATAGTTGGTGGGAAGTTTTAAAACCATATGAAATGACATATACTGAAAAATCACATAATACTTTGCATTTTACCTGTAAAAGTCATCCTTTGATATTTATAAATCAACTTCTTGTGCAATTACAAAGATTATCAATGCAGTGCTCTAATACAATATACACATTAAAAGAATTAAAAGAGAATTAAATGATATCTTGATCCTTCTCTTCTATAGATAACAGACTATAACAATCCATCTCTAAGTCAGACATACTGTCGTGACAGTGCTCCAGAATCACGCTGGCTCTCTGCATCAGGCAATGTACAGGTGTCGTTTACAAGCAATGGTACAAACTCCAGCCAGGGATATATTGCTATCCCAACATTTGTTGAATGCCCAGAAGCATTCTGGGTACCACTTCCATTTGGCAATGTAAGTTTTATGTTAAGTGGTAAAGTAACATGTTTTATTACACAAATTGTCTAGATTATGTCCTATATGCCTGATTGTGTATCAATTGAAGTTATTCTGAAGAAATGACAAGTTTGTAATAAGCACATGGTTCAAACAACCTGAATATACATAGATCTTTTAAACATAAAGAAGTACAACTGTGCATTTTTGAATAACCACTGCCAAAGTCATGGATTAGCAGAAAAATACTTCCACCTGTTCATACAAAGATGAATAATGATTATTTAACTTTAATGAGCACGTATCCGGTATTTGTCTTGGTCGGATAATTTTCAGTTTTGTTCAAATGACCCATGTGCAGATATGTATCTATGAACTGGCTTATTGAATACATAAGAATAATTGTGTAGTGCAAGGTGTTGCAACGATCATTGTAGTTTTATTACAAAATAATCACAAATGCTGGAAAGCATACATGAATCACACAGATATCGACAACATACCTATACATGCATCAATACACAAGCATGGCACAGAATTTAGTTGGGCAATATACATTTAATTATTCAATTTCATGATACATTTAAAATCCGACTGCACTGATTTGGAGAACTACCTTTTTCATACAATGTAACTTTTGTAATAACGTTATATAATGTTATTCTTTATAATGGTTTTTAGTTATTAATTTTAGTCAGTTCAAGTACTCCACCCCTTTCTCCTTGATGTGGGAGTGTCATCAGGTCCAATGTCGTTTGATTCAGTCACCGGTTCTGTGAACTTTGACCTTTTGTCTATTATAGGAGATGCTGAGCCTGTACTGCTAAGTTTGTGAATCCTCTAAATCTTGTTTGTTTACAGTGTTCAGAAATCTGTGGCGATGGTAACAGGACCAGAGAGCTGGAATGTCGTAATGCATTGACCAATGAACTAACCGGCCCTGATGAGTGTCCCGATGAAGAACCCCCAAGAACAGAGCCTTGCTTCATAGAAGAATGCCCTTGTAAGTTTGTATAATGGTTGTGTGTAATATGTTAGATAAGGAAAATAACTGGTCTAATTGATCATCAAATGATTATAGTTAGGATTGTAGAGAAGTTTCCAGTAACAAATAATTCTTCTCAAATGTGGGTGGATGTTAATAGCTGAGTTTCTTATTTTATTTACAAAATGAAAAGTTTACATGTGTAAATTATGAAATATTCACCCACCCCCCCCCCTCCTCAAAAAATATAAATATAAATAAAGGAAATTATAATTTGTATATTTCTTTATGTTGACCAGTTTTGCATATATCTGAATTAGTTTTATTTTGCAGTTGTTTATAGTGAAATATCTCAGCCTTTTGAAAATTAAATTTTGACATCTTTTATAAACCTTTAAATTCAATTTGTGTTGATGTTTATCAGACGATTTTCAATCTGGATAAAAATGTACACAAATAACATGCAAAATGAAGAAGCACAAATTACCTGTTTGTAATGCTGATGACTATTTTTCAATTTCTTGACAGCCTGTGATGTACGCATTACTGAGGGTAATTCACAAATTGAGTTCCCGATGAGCAATGATTACTATTTGTACAACGATGAATGTACTCTGACCATTACCAACGAGAATGGATGCATGGATCTCTTCTTTCTATCTCTGGACATTGATGAGGGCTTGGGAGACATGTGTTACAATGATTATCTAATGGTAAGTAGTTCAAAATTAAATGGATTGAAAGAGAGATGAAGAGGGAGGGACTGGATGAGATAGAGATAGTATTCATATTACTGGTATTGGTAATTAATGAGGACTTGCAAGACCGGTGTAACAATGAATATAAATAGGTCACTATTTAAGTAAAGAAGACTCTTGAGTTAAGGGGAGAAAATGTACATACATGTAGCGTTAAAGAATAGTGTCATGTCTGAAAAAGAAAAAAAAAGAAAAAAGAAAATTGTGAAGACAAAGACAAGAAACATAAGGGTGAAACAAATTGAAATGCTCTGGGATTGGATAATGACATACAAGAAAAAACAGGGAAAAAAAAGTAACAAAATGAAAATAAAGAAATAATAATAGAAAATGAACTACATGTATAAACAATGTGTACTATTATATTCAGTAAATTGTGATTTGTGTCATAAAGAACATGTACTGCTATGAATGTGGTGTAGTTATAATTGATTTGTTTCTTTTTGGCAGACCTTTGATCCTAGTAACGTGTATGCTAATGAGCCTTACTGTGGGAATGCAATCATCGCCCAATCCTACACGACCCTTGGCAACACGGTCGAATTGACCCTAAGGACAGAAGATGCTGATCGTTTCAAGAGCTTTGTAGTCTTCCCATCATTTACACCCTGTCCTACGTTTGCTTTCGTACCTGGCCCATGGAGTGAGGTGAGACCTTTCAACCATTTATCCCATTGACTGCTATATTCTCTACTTCCCATAGACTTAATAAAGGGATGACCAGGTTCCCATAGGCTTAATGAAGGAACAGGTTGGTTCCCATAGGCTTAATAAAGGGATGACCAGGTTCCCATAGGCTTAATGAAGGAACAGGTTGGTTCCCATAGGCTTAATAAAGGGATGACCAGATTCCCATAGGCTTAATAAAGGGATGACCTGGTTCCCATAGGCTTAAAGAGATGGTTCATTGAAATGTGGAAAGTGGGCAAATTACACCTCTACAGATTGCTGAGAACATTAACAAAACGAGCAAAGTACTTTTGAAGCCCTCACTGTTGTGAGGAATAAATTAAATGTAATGCTGTTACCCATTCCTGAACCAACTCACAAAAGTGAATAGACGGCGTTAGTTTACATGCGAAACGATGACTTCACAATATGAACAACCTTCCTCACACATTCGGGACAATGTTGGATACCCATTGCAATTTTCAGATATGGGTTAACGTTGTTTGTACATTTACCGCCAGTGGTCTTGGCATTTTGAATGAGATACACTGAATAAATGATACTTTCTACAAATGTTTATTTGATTTTTATATTTTTTTCCGTCACATTTGAGCATAAAAATCAGAAATATATACATACACATATTCCAAGGGCACTTAAGCGTGAATGTGTTTGATCTGGGAAGGCAAAGGACATTTTGCAGGTTGACCTAACAACTCTTTTGGAGTAAAATAGGTGACAAATTTACATAGGATTGTACAGATATTCATTATAAAATGTGTGATTAGGCTGATTAATTTACATTTTTGATGAATTAAGTCGTTTAGGACCTGATAAACTGAGAGAAACAGATCAGTCCGGTTTGCGATTCACGGCTAGCTCTTGCGCCGGGCTACGGGCTAGGCTGACTAGCAAGCTGTGCTAGATGTGATGCATGCATAGAGGTCAGTGTATTGGACACACATGCACATACACTGTAGTACGCACATCTACTAGCTACGGGAAACTAAACACTACATCGACGAAATATTTACTCCCTTTTTGGAAGTTATAAACCATTTATCTAGACTAACGTCAGATCAAGAACCAAAACCATGCCATTGAGGAGCCTTCTGGAGTATTTTTCTGTCCCTATCTATATTTCCAGGGGATTTTCATGAAGGTAAACAGCGTTGGGTATAAATGGGTATGGTACTCGAGAGTCAATGCAATACATGTGAATCACACGCACACTGCATCTGGCACTGTCGTCAATCACTTCCCGCTGTTCATATTGTGACGTCACTTAAAAAATCAGCTGACTTACGATGTTTTCGGGGCGTTGAGTGGGTTGAGTTTTCGTCAAGTTCAATCAACTTTTATAAATTTCGCTTGAATGTACATGTTACACAAATGTAATGATATTACTCGGTGTAATTTTTCGATTGCAATGATATCAAATTCAGTCAAGTTTGAAATAAATAAACCATCTCGTTAATGAAGGGATGACCTGGTTCCCATAGACTTAATAAAGGGATGTCCATACGTACACTAGTACACCGGATTTACACCCTTGTGGGTCTCTCCTACACACAGGGCCAGAACCCAAGCTTGCATTGTTAACGCACCGTAGCAACAACATTTCTTTGCATTTCTGTCTACTCGGTGCAGGACAATGTTAAAGCATGTATCGTATAACTCTTTCATTGCAAAAAATGTCCCAGCAAGTTTGAATTTGTGAAGTGCTATTCTTCTATGTACATGTACATCTATCAATAGACCAGTTCGTACTTAGCTTTGGTACAAATGACCCCCCCCCCAAAAAAAGAAATATTCGCAGATCTTTTACACATGGAGACATCCTTCTTTGCGCATTTTAGAATAATAACTGTCAAATTGATACTTCCAAAATATATTTTGTTTGCACTCTTGAGAAGAATACTTATCCAGTATCCAGTATTTGTCTTGATAGGTTTTTGCAATTTTGGTACAAATGACCTTTATCTGCCAATGTGCAGATAATATCTACAAACTGGCTTATTATATCTATGAAATGGTGTATTATATCAATAAACTGGGTAATTATATCTACGAACTGGTGTATTATATCAACGAACTGGCTTATTATATCTACGAACTGGTGTATTACATGTATATCAACGAACTGGCTTATTATATCTACGAACTGGGTAATTATGTCATAGGTTGGAATAGATATATGTTGTATGTTGAGGAAGACTGAATGTTGAAGTACTGTTCTTTTTCTGTTTCAGTGTTCATTATCATGTGATGGCGGTGTAAGGACACGTGATGTTCCTTGTTTGAATCTCCTCACCCGGCAAACGGATCAAGAAGCAATGTGTGAAGGCTCAACTGTTTATGAAACTATGGAAGAGTGTAATACAGAGGAATGCCCTGGTAAGACCGGTATAATAGGACGTAGTACAGTATGTACATGAGGTTTATTCTTGCGTCCCTCGATCTTGTGTATCTACATGTATGTATATTATAGAATGGGGAGAAGAATCCCTGCAATCTGATCGGTCAATTACCGTGTAGATAATTTTACTGGATACACGTCATATCAACACGATTCATGCGATTTGGGAATTGATACCAATGGTATCCTTTTTTTTCTTCTATAATTCTTCTACCTTTTTTTCTTTTTTTCTTTCTTATAATTTTTTTCTTTCTTATAATTTTTTTCTTTTTTTCTTTTTTTTAGTGTTTCGTGTTAAGGTAGTATATATAGGTTTACATCCATTTCACTTAAAACTTTTTTTTGTTTAAATTTTCTAGATCTAGATCTACATGTAGACAAATAAAATTGCATTTCAGGCATTAAGTACACTGTAGTAGGTCATTTGGTTTCATGCGTTGGGTAAACAATTTCATAACGGGCTGGCAGATGGTGTTTTACAAACACCAGGTGAAATATTTGGATTTTCCAGGTTATGACTGGTATTATGAGGTATGTTTAAACGTGAAGTAACAATCATCTTATAACAATTAAGGTAGGCTCAAGGATGTACCAATGAAAAGATTAAATGAAAAGCAGATCCAGAGTGGTCACTCTGCCATCCCGAATACGCCAACACAACCTGCTGTTACTAGATCCCGTCGTTCATCAACAAGCAATAGCCAACAATTGTGGCAGGACAGAATTTTTCAAGTTCTCCTATTTCCCTCGTACATATACATGTACGTGCAAGGACTGGAATAAATTAAATGATAGCATTATCAACACGGGATCAATTGAATACTTTAGATCCCATGCACTCAAATTCCTGAAAGATCGTTGTAGTCCATGACCATGTGCCTCGTTTCTGTGTCTTTGTATGGACTAAAAGGTCTGTCGACATGTACAGAAGAAGAAGAAGAATCAAGTAGGTCACATGATCATTGATCAATATATAAGTAGAGGCATATTGGAGACACTGTTACAGATTCATCTTGTTTAAAAATAATACTTTCTTTGTTATTTGCAGTGTGTTCAGAGGATGTGATACGTCCTGGAGTGATTGTTAGCCCTGGATTTGGTACAGGTGCTTTAGGTTATGCTGGTTATCGTAATTATGCTCAGGTTGATGCTGGTTATGATAACAATCTGAATTGCATCTACAACATCACTAACCCTAACTCTACTGAATGCATCACTGTCTCCTTCATCTCATTAGACCTGGGTCAACCAAGCGAGAACTGCTCAGATTATGTCGAGGTAAGACTTCTTTCTACAAATTAAATGAATCTTACTGTTAAACCAGAAAGTTTTCCTGCTCATGAAAGGTTCACAAATTTGACGAATGGTTCAGATTTGTGAATGGTCATACATTTAAATAACTAAATCAAAAGTGAAAAAGAACAAAAAAAGCTTAAGTGAAAGTGAAAACTTCAGGTTATAGAGTATTTGTATATGTTTCATAGTATATCATGATGAGTCCAATGCATACATTGTTTGGTACAATCTGTTTTATATCGATAGTATAGGAAGCTCTTGCTCATGGATGTACATTTATTCAATAGTTTTATACAGATATTAGAGGGTAGAGTAGAGGGTTATTAACTGTGCTTTTCCCTTCCAACCATCAATGGCTGCGAGTCAAGTAGTAAAATACACCAAACTAAACTGTTCTGGAATTCATGTCATATGAAAACATGATATACTGTACTTGTGAAAGGTTTATTAAGGCTTACTGGCTATCAATATTAATGTTGATACATTTTAATTAATCTGAAAAAAAAAGTACAGTGAGCTTTATTAAATAGCATCTAATATAATGTTGATTCAATATTTAATTATGTGCAATATAATTGCCCATCAGATTACTGACAAAGAAGGAGGGGAATATGCTCTATATTGTGGGCTACCTGAGAACACTACAGTTCCTGTCTTTTATTCTCGCTCTGCGAACGTTGAAGTTGTCTTTAGGACAGGTGAAGATGGAAGGAATGATGGATTTGAAGCCCTCGTCAATTTTAGAACGTGTCCAGAGTTTGGATTCTTCACTGGTAACTTCAGTGAGGTAAGTGAAAACATGGTATCTAAAGTTTGATTTTTTTTAAAGACTAAGCTTCCCTTAGCCCCCCTCCCCCACCCATGGATTTCCATCCCAAAAAAGAGAGGCAGTCTGTTTTTCAAGGATTGGCCTATTTAGTTATATAAAATCATGTCCCAATGACCTCCAATCAATTTTTTTGAGAAAAAATCCAACAAGAACAGTAATTCATTGTTTGGGAATCCCCCCAATTTTAACATGAAACTGATGAGCCAATGAGTGAGTGACGGTCTTGCATAAAAACATAATACAAGTTGATGTTTCTATTGTCCATGAAAAGAAAATATGGAATCTTATAAATCATATAAATTATAGATCTTGTAAAGTGCTAATTAGGATGAGAAGTCTCTTTATGGACTTAAATGTACAATGGAATGCTCTCAATGGAGTTAGGTTAGCTGTTAGCATTCTAAACAATAAATCCAATGAAAGCGGTAATAGTACAGTTTAAAGCACTGTGATTAGTTACATGTACTTCCAATGAAAGGGTAAAGCACTGCTGTTAGTTACTTCCAATGAAAGGATAAAGCACTGTGATAAGTTACTTCCAGTGAAAGGATAAAGCACTGTGATTAGTTACTTCCAATGAAAGGATAAAGCACTGTGATTACTTCCAATGAAAGGATAAAGCACTGTGATTAGTTAATTCCAATGAAAGGGTGCTGGAGTTGTGTATTATCTTTATCAACATTAGTATGTTTTGAAGAGTACTCGATACTTGACTTGTGAAGATTAACCGGTAAGATTTGATTTTAACGTAAAAAGATAGCAGTGAATAAAGACATACAAAAACTTTCTAACATCACCAAATAAAAATGTTTAAGTTTTGACTCATTTTCAAAACTTCAAAATTTCAATGATACTTTTTCTTTGATCTTCTAGCAAACACAATCACATTCATGTTTTGGAATATGTTTTTTTCTCTAGTGTTCTGTGACTTGTGGAGAAGGTATTCAATACCGTGGTGTAGAATGTCGTCAATTCTCTACTGGTCAACCGTTTACTGATGGGTTCTGTAGAGACCAAAGGCCCCCTGATTCAAGACCATGTAGTCTAACAGAATGCCCATGTAAGTCCTTAAACATCCTTGGTTCTTTTCTCTTTCTTTAGCTCAGAAGAAAGGTTAATTGATCCATGCTTTCCATAAATCCTATGTCTTCTCTCTGTTTGTAAAGGTGTACATTGGTTCTTCTATATACATGTTTAAATGCGTTCATCAAAATTTGATTTGATTTATTTATTTCTGTTTGATTTTCTTTTTTCCCCTCATTTTTACAAGTATATAACAAACTCAACATTGCAAATTTACACATGACAAAAGAATACATGTAGAACAAAGTAAGGCTGTCTTTAATTAATTGAAAACATCAAATAGGAGGGTTGACAAAGTATAAAGCATAGCTTGTTAGCATGACTACCCTCAATGGATACACAATAATACAAATATGGAGGAAAAATGTTGGTAAAAGGGGAGAAAGACCCCCCCAAAAAAGTGGAAAAAAGAAAATACAGAATCTATGCCCCAAAGATACACAATATGAAAACATGGATTTTTAAATTAATATCTTTTATGAAACATGAATTTTTAAATTAATATCTTTTATGCAAAAATCCTTTTTGGTGTAAATGTAGATCGTCTTTTAAATATTTTTTGATGGGGATGGGTATGAAAAGGAAAGAAGTTGAATATTCCCAAACTACTTGATAAAATAATTTATTATCACTTATTTATTAGTTGTAGAGAGAGAGAGAGAGAGAGACAGGGTAAAGTCTTAAGAGACTGGTATTTACCCCTTTTGTGTTGTTTGTGTTCCAACAGCATGTGACAGGGTACTAACTGAGGAGGGAATCTTCACCAGTCCTAATAGTCCAATGAACTATGAAGACAACCAAGAATGTGAATATACTCTCATCTCTGGTGAGGACGAATGTATTCGTGTCACATTCCTTGGAACCTTTGAACTTGGACTGGCCAATGATGATTGTGAAGATGGTGATTATATTGAGGTAAAGATCATTTTAGAAAAATATAATTTTGTTCTTTTTTTAGATCATGTACAAGTTATTTATAATTACAAATCTAAATTTTGTCAGTGTAATTAGCTACATAAGCTATTATATATATATACATGTACATGCACAGTCATTGACCAATGGCTTGTCATATCTCTTGATAAAATTAAAGAAAAAGGGCACATACGGCTGCCTTAAGTAATCCTCTATTACCCCTGTTGGTCTTTAGAGAGTATCTAAAGTGGCGATGGTCCTCTGTAAGTAAGTCTCTGATCTAAATTTAGGGTAAAAATATTCAAAGGGATAAGGCCGGCAGTTGCCATGTGCAGAACGTCCTAATTTACTGACACCAGACTTGATGGTAATACCATTCATGGGTGTACATGTATAAGTTTCACACACAGCAAACCCGTAGTTCCACCAAGTAATACACACAGCAAACCCGTAGTCCCACCAAGTAATACACACAGCAAACCCGTAGTCCCACCAAGTAATACACACAGCAAACCCGTAGTCCCTCCAAGTAATACACCCCTGTCTCTCAGAGAGTCTTTGGATGAATGACAACTATGATGATTCAGCTGTTAATCGTAAATGTGAAGGCCACTCTGCGTCTTTGACAACACCTGTTATGGGGTACACACCAGAATGGTTTCAAATTCCAAGTGAGAATTCCCTAGTATATATTGGTTGGTTGGTTTGCTTGTTTGTTTTACCTAATTGACTGCCAAGAAAGCATGTGTACCGGTGTATATGCTTTTGAGTAAGCAACTAGGGGACCAACTGCTTTCAGTCCTCTCCAAGGGACTTGGTAATGAGGATTAATGCCTTATCAAAAGGCACGAGTGCATCGACTTGGTTTTGAACCTGGGACCTCCCGGTTACAAGACCGCTACTCTACCACTGAGCCACTGCACCTCCTCATATCTTTGCAATGGTCAATATATTTTATTGACCATGTGACGTAATAATAGTTTATTAATTTGCCTTGAAGTCGGCTTGCGAAAGTAAAATGCTTAGATATGATCTGTATACGATTTAAGACATTTTTACTTAGCCAAGCGAGTTGCTTAGTAAAGCTTAATCCGTGTACTGAATTGAATACAGCCCCTGATACTTACTATATCATCACTCTTCTTCTTATCCAGCTTTCTGACAAGAATTGGGAGTATCTTGATGCTACCTACTGTGGTGACAGATTGCCACCAATATGGCGTTCCAGGTCTAATGAGTCATCTCTCACTTTGTACTCTGATGGAGAGGATACGTTCAGGGGATTCACTGCTTACTTGGCCTTTGTTACATGCCCGCAGTATGGCTTCACTGTTGGACAATATGGAGTGGTGAGGACAAAAATAATAATCAAATACCCGTTTAGAACTTGGTATGTGCTATTCAAGGAGAAGTCTACCCTGATATCAATATGGTTTTAATACAAACAGCTCAGTGGAAATTGGAGCAAATTTTTAACGTTGCAATCGATCAAACACGAATTGGCAACTCTGTGATGTATCTTGCGAGATTAACTCCCATGTGCTCTCTACTAAAAAATATCAAACATTTCTATTTTCTATTTTTAATCATAAATGCACCCTAAATTATTACAGATATCCATTTATGCAACCCCTGTAAGAAAAAAGTCTATTCTTTCATCAATAACTGAGAAAATAAAAGTTAATGAAATATTTGTACAAATCAAATTGTAGAGGACCTCGCGAGATGCGTCACAGTGTTGCCCATTTTTGTTTCATTGAACTTGAAAAATGTATAACTTACCTACTTTTAATCAGATATTGCCCAAAATGTCACTACTTTATTTCTCTTGGGTTTTCTGCTTTTATTAATACCAGCCAACTATCATGGTGTATTTCCTTTTAAAAACTAGACTGTCACTCCTGTATTATTTCCCCAGCTGTAGAAGGTTGCCTTTACAGAGCTCAAGCACTTTAAGGAATAAATTCCTGCCAGGTACCCATTTACCTCACCTGGGTGTGTTTCACAAAGATCCTAAGTCGAACTTAACTCTAAGTTTGACTTAAAAATTATGGAGAGCCATTTGTAGCCTTAAAATGAAATATATTCAAAAGCGAAAATTCAAGCATTTGAGACTTTTTATAAATTCCAAATTAAGAACATGAAATCTCCTTGATAGTAGAAAGTATGAATGATTTGAATCAACATTTTATTGCCTTTTAAAATAAGTCTTACAAAATATTTTCATAGATGCCAACGGCTTTCCATAATTGTTAAGTCCAACTTAGAGATATGTTCAACTTAGGATCTTTGTGAAACACCCCCTGGGTGTGTTATGGTCAATGTAGATGCTACCACAGGGACACAACCATAATGAAAACTGCAATGACTCTTATCGCTCTGAATAAAGAATAATATCAAATTCAAATAAAAGATGTAGCTTAAAATATATCAAATCATCCACATATAGTTTATTGCATAATGGAATTTTTTTTTCTCTGATGCAACACTAACATCCCCTTCCAAGACGTAAATCAGCTTTGGCCTCTCATTACCCAGGTTTAGTTCTTCATTAAAGGGATTGGGTATCTTTGTCTCAGATTCTGAAACAAAATCCTGGATTTACCTCATGCTTCAATGATAGTTATAAACCTAGGTCAGTCAGGAACCCCATGACAAGCCGATCGCCTGTCTGATTATCGAGATATTTATGATTGGAAATCAAATTAAAAAAAAAAAAATTCTCACGGTTTATATAACACTACAGTCTATTGGGGAAAATGAGTATGGTAAAACTGGTCACTCAAAGATATTTTACTTTTTTGAGGCACTTCATGATCATTTTGAAATGCAATTTTTGTAGGGCTTCAATATTACACCAAACAGACACTGACTGATAACATGTAGGGCCATCGATCTCAGATTTGACTGCTTTTTTGTATATGCAGCTTTACTGGAGCCATTGTGTTACTAGAATAATAGTGGATTCTTGTATAACAAGTGTCACATCTCTATTAGGAATTTGCTCTCAGCCACTCAAATTCAATGATTACAGTAGCTAATTTTAAAAGTTATTGCAACTTGGCATTGATCACAAGTTTTATAAAACAGGGATTTGCATGGTGCCTGTTACTTTTAAAGTGACTTTATAGGCCCGATGAGCATACACATAATAACTTATAAGGAATGAACTTGTTTTCTTGACAGTGTAATGCGACTTGTGGAGGCAGTTTTCAGATGCGTGAAGTGGAATGCACTGATCTCACAACACAAGAAGGTGTAGCTATGGAACTGTGTAGAGACCCCATGCCTCCCAGCACCAGAGTGTGTAATGATTTACCATGTCCGAGTAAGTCAATTACATTCATTCACATGTAATGTGTTAAAATTAGTTGGGTAATGGTTCCCAAACACAGTGAGAAGTGCGCATTGTGATAGATGAACAAAGTGTTATTGATATTTAATAGAATCTCTGACGTTAATGTTCTGTCTGTTCCCTAGCTATTCTTGTAAAATTTTATGGTAATTGATAGTTGCCAGTTTTGAATTTTATAGCTAAAGTCTGATTAATTTGCCACACATGTATTTTGTTGCCTTTAATGATGGTGATGATGATTAAAAAGATATTATTTTGTTAATATTTCTCACAGAAAGACATTGAAAATATTAAAGATTATATAGCACAAGGGGCTTGTATTGAAATCTCATCATGATAAATTTCTGTGCTTAGCTACATAGGGCCATCTGATCATCAACAGGAGCTCCATGCATTGTGCATGGTGAATACATAACCAGCTGGCCCTGCATAGCTAATGTGCTATAACTGGTCATAACAACCACAATTGCAAAGCGTTGATAAGCATTTCAACTTTCAATATCTCTTTATATCACTATTATATGAAGCTAATGCTTGAATATATACTGACATAGAATGGCAAACACACACAGAGTGATTTTTTTTTAAGGGGGGGGGGACTTCCCTCTTTAAAATGGCCACAAAGTTATTAATAATAATAATGATAATGAGCATTGCTAAGGCCTAAAAAAAAAATTGATGACTTGGCGTAACGGATCACTGAAAATTAGGGTCGGTAGGGCGATCATTTTTTTTGGTTTTTTTTTTGTTGTTGCGTATATTTGTATACATGAAATTAGCCATTCATACACATAGTACATACAGTGGCGTAGATAGGTCCTCAGACCTTGGGGATGATCTGATGAGAGGGGTAGACCACAATATGTTCAAATAACTCCACGCACACACACACACACACACACACACATGGACACACGCATACATGGACACACACACTGTGTGAGCAAAGTGAGCAAGAAATTGTTGAAATCTTGATCACCTTGGGACCTGGGGGGTGCATACATACACCTGGCGGTACTATGGCGAACCTGCCCGCTGCACTCGGCGCGCGAGCTGGCCCAAACACGGCGCTGCAAAGCCCAGAACGAAAGCAACAAACATCCGGGTTTTCCCCACTGCGATATCGATATTTACGCAATCGCAATCGGATCAAAAAAAATAAAAAAGCGTAGGGTTGGCGATAAAAATAGGGTCGGGCGGGTTACGCCAAGTCATCAATTTTTTTTTTAGGCCTAATATATAGCGCATATCACTAACAGAAAGAAAGCCATACATGTATGTGCTTATAGGAAGGTAACAGAAATAGGGCAGAATAAGAAATGACTTTGCCTGGTTTTCGCAGATACAATATTAAACTATCATACAATTATACTTCCAGACCATTACAAAAACAAATATCATTCGTAAGCATGTTTAAATGAATCGCTATTACACAATCAAGAAATTATTTGTACTGTTGGTATTTTTCAAAAAGTTGCATGGAATTCTGTACATGATACTGTAACCACATATTCATTGATTATTGTTTGGCAGGTTGTGATGAAACATACACAAGGAATAATGTTAGCATTGAGCGAGATGACTTCATGGAAAATCAAGTTTGTTTGTACACAGTGACATCTCTAGAAGGACAGTGTGTAAGAGTTTCTGTTGCATGGAATCTCTCTCCTCCACCAAACGGAGAAGACGAATGTCAAGGCGATTTTCTCAAGGTATGAATTAAGTTACAACTCTAAAGGTCAATTCCAAGAAGGGTAATTTTTTGTCATTCGGTAACAACTGTGGCTGCAACGAGGTCGACGTCAAATAAATAGTCTAAACAAAGGCTTCTACAGGAATTGATAGCTTTAATTGGAGTAATCATTGTGGTCCAATTCGTTCCGTACCAGTACATTCCGTGAAAACTGCGGATAAATTAATAGGATAAACAATCATAAATACAAGTACATCATAGCATAATCAATATATCAATGACAGTCTCTTTGAGAAACTCATAAAATAACCCCAGTTCCTATTTTAGTTCATCTGCATTAAATGGCTTTACATAAATACAAACTCAAATCTCTACTTAGTGCTTCAGCACTCTCATAAATAATAATCTTCAAAGTATTTAACAATATCTTCACTAGTTATCACTGTTCTTAATATAAAATCAATGTACATACATGTATATCATAACAGCATGGGCTTGCATTACATGGCATACTAACATGAACATCTCTCAGTATGAAGTACAAAATACACACACTAAATTACACTTTATGTTTCAACAATTCATATAATAGATTTAATATATAACAAAACTAACCTCTTTGCCTGACATAATGACAAACTTAGGACTGAAATCCCCTCGATGCTCTGACAAAAAAGGGATTCTTGGACCTCAGTACAACCATGTTCTTGTATCCTTCTGAGAGTCTGATATCAAGTGGTTATCAATAGGTGGCGCTATATTAGGAACCTTGCCTAAGGAAGTGCTATTACAAATATATGTGTACTCATGTCATGCATCAATAATACAAAAAGAAACAAATGACTTGGGTGATAACTTAATTAAGTGCAACTGTCACAACAACAACTATATAATTCAACTAGCGGGACCCGCGGAAATCCGCGGGATTCTCGAGGGGCGCCGCGGGGTGTAAATGGATTGTAGAGACTGTCTAAATTAAAACCACCAAGAACTTTATTTGCCATTCAGGCCATTAAAAAATATACATATTAAGCGTCCCCGCCCGCTTCCTTGTTTTGGGCCGCCACCC
>BEXV01000740.1:143174-164884 GCA_003118195.1 Hemicentrotus pulcherrimus
CTGTAGCATACTAGTATGCGGCAAGTCTGCAGCAAAATTTCATCCTGCCGCAGATCTGCCGCAGACTGTTCCTGTGGCATACTGGTATGCGGCAAGTCTGCAGCAAAATTTCTGCCGCATACTTCGGCATACTCTTTGCCGCAGACTAAAAGTCTGCGGCAGGTCTGCGGCAGGTCTGCGGCATAATTTTCACTTTCCTATGGGTTAGCTCGCGCGAACGACGGCAAAACTTTAATCTAGATCTACCAGTAGAGTTTGGTTGGTAAGTTATGAAATTTATTTGCGAGATTGCCCTTTATTCTACAAATGTTCATTACCTTTCATTGTTGTCCCATATGTACAAATTCGTGCTGTGTTTCATGGTTCTGAATTGCAATTTTTCATTTTTTTTACTCTTCCGCTGCAAAGGCCGCACCCCGACCTTTTTTATATTTTCTCTTCCAAAAAACTGCGGCCTTTACGCCGGCAAATACGGTATGTCATGGTGTGATTCATAAATCAATCAAGAATAATAATGCTCACAAAGATGGACTCTGAACAAGAACATGGAATTAGTGAGACATTGTAGAACAGAGGAGGACAACATTGTCATTAATTAAGCGGTACTCCTGGGGGGTGTTTCACAAAGATCCTAAGTCGAACTTAACTCTTAGTAAGACTTAAACATTATAGAGAGCCATTGGTAGCCTTAAAATCAAAGATTCAAAAGAAAAAATTCAAGTATTTTATACTTTTCATAAATCCCCTTGATAATAGAAAATATTAATGATTTGAATCAACATTTTATGCCTTTTAAAATAACTTTTTCAAAATAATTTCAAAGATTAGGATATTTGTGAAACACCCCCCGCCCTGGACTATTTGAGTTGTTGATTTATGTGGCAGCCAGCTTATAGACATGCATGTAGAGTAAACATTGAAAGTTCTTTAAAAGCTGATGCTTCTTGAAAGTATGATTTTGTTCTTGAAATTATCCGTTACCATCGTCATGTCAACATAATGATTATGAAGGTAATGTATGAAATGTGCTCGCAGTGGCATATGATCTTGATACATTTCTCTATATCTATAGATTGTAGATGCCGCGTACCCAAACAGAGCTGCCAGTTTCTGTGGTCTAGATGATGGTGAATATCTCTCCTATGGTTCAACTGCTTTGATCTACTTTATAACTGATGATCAAGATCTAGGAGGAGATTTCCAGATATTCACGGAGTTTGTAGATTGTCCAGAATATGGCTTTACTGCTTCTAATTTTTCAGAGGTGAGTATCATTTATGGTTACTCTCATGTGGAGATGAAACAGAAGCCAGAAGGCCATCCTTCTTGCTCTGAATAGATGTACTCCGTTGATACACATGGGGGGTGTTTCATAAAGATCCTAAGTTGAACTTATCTCTTAGTTGGACTTAAAAATTATGGAGAGCCATTTGTAGCCTTAAAATAAAATATATTTAAAAGCGAAAAACAAACATGAAATGTCGTTGATAATAGAAAATATGATTGATTTGAATCAACATTCTATGCCTTTTAAAATAAGTTTTACAAAATATTTTCATAGATACTAATGGCTTTCCATAAAAGTTAAGTCCAACCTAGAGATAAGTTCAACTTAGGATCTTTGTGAAACATCCCCCTGTTTACTAATTTTATCCATACTTTCCAAAAGTTCCAAAAGTTTTTGAAGACGACTGAATAGCTTGTTAAAGGCTTGTCTGACATAGCAACAACTAATGTGTTGATAGTAAATTCAATCCATCCTTCTCTCTTGACCAATATTTAGTAAATAAGCTGTGTTAATATTGGTTATTCATCATTGTGCTGTTTTTATAACAGCAGTCAGAATTAATATAGATACATTGTTTGGAATTTAGTAAAGATATATAATTATCAGATGAACTGATCATCCAGTTTTCTGCTAAAGAAAGAAGTTGTTGTTGAACCCAAGTTGTGTTCAATCAGTTTTCAGAATGATGACCATGATGTTGATTTTCTAAGAAATAATGCATTATACATCATTTAAACATGCATATTGGAACATGTATCTAATCTACACAAGAAAATAAATCTTTTAAAATCTTAAAGTTGTAATAGCAGATGGATTACCGGTAAGTGATTTTTAGCTAATGATTTGTGCAATAAATTCCTTTCTTATCTTTGTCTTTACTTGAATTCTTTTGTACTAGTGTTCTGCGTCATGTGGAGATGGGTTCCGTACTCGTGATGTGTTATGTACTCGCCTGGAGACTGGGGAGAATGTGAGCCGTGAAAACTGCAATGAAAATGACACCCTATCAGACATGGAACCATGCAACAAACAACCATGCTTTGGTAGGAAATAGTATGATGAATTTGATACCATCTGTTGTGAGCCAGGAAACTGTTTACGTATATCCCTTCTAAGGGATGTTTCTCAAAGATCCTAAATTGAACTTATCTCTAAGTTGGACCCAACGATTATGGAAAACCGTTAGTATCTTTGAAAATATTTTGTAAAAGTTATTTTAAATGGCATAAAATGTTGATTCAAGTCATTCATATTTTCTATTATCAAGGACATTTCATGTTCTTGATGTGGAATGTTTGAAACGACTGAAATAGTGGAACTTTTGCTTTTGAATAAATTGCTACAAACAACTCTCCATAATGTTTAAGTCCAACTTAGAGTTAAGTTCAACTGAGGATCTTTGTGAAACACTACCCTGACTCTATAGCAGTTTTGTGTCACTTTTTTTTAGTGACATTTTATTTTTATCTCTCGATCTAGAATGCTATGAATAAAAAAATATGCTTGTGAAGAGAAAAAAAATCTAATTAAATACAAATTAATTATTGGCGTCTCTAAATTTGCAATGCAAAGTGAAATTTATAATCACTTTTTTTGTGTGCAAATTGGCAATATCTCAATGGCAATTTGAAGAGTAAAAACTAATTAATTTAGATCTTTAGAAAACACTGACGAAGCTGCTATGGTTTGATAAAGACATACATGTAGTAGGATTATTGTTTAATCTTGAAATATTATATTGTCTCTTTGATTACTCTGTTTTGATTGTTCATTTGAGTAAGTTTGTGGCTTCTAGCTGTGCATGTATGCACACCGCTGGAAATCATGGAGCACGGCCATTTTGTAAATATTCTTAGGATTTTTAGAGAAAATTTTGGGTGAAAGTTGAAAGCTTTTAATGTTGAGTTTAGTGTAATGTAAAGTGAGGGACATGACACTGCTTTTAAGGGATGCAAATTTATTCCACTTGGCGTTCTCCCGCGTCCAGGATGGTCGTGTTCCCTCCTTTGTTAGAGATTGCGAGCGTAAAGAACGCATGAGGTACAGTGTATTAAAAGCCTTTTCATTCATCGTGTACCCTCCTTTATTTAGAGAATTCAAGCATGAAATATGCCTTCCTGATGAAAGGGGCTTAACGGGGGGATTATCTTGCTTTACAAATATTTGTCATTTATTAATTATAATTGTAATCAAGTTATGATTAAAGTTATGATAAATCATCGACAATTCTCGGTTTCGTTTTCTTCTGGGAAGCACTGTATAGGCTGATTGCTTATCTAAAATGAGGCATCATGTCAATCAACAACAAAGTTCCAAAACACAGCGTATATTTAACATTGTATTTCATGTTTTAATTGTACACATGACCAATTCAGCCATTGGGCTGCGACACATGTTTTTGATAAACCTTAAATTGAATTGAATTGAATTATAGAATGTTCTCATAATCATGTCATTATTTTCTCTTGCCAGATTGCAACAGGTTTTTCGTCGGTAGTGCAGTATTATTTGAATCACCTGGCTATCCTAATGAATATCCTGAGAACCTGCAATGTGTCTATAACTTTTTAAACCGAAACAATGAGTGCTGGAGAATTACCGCTAATGAATTTGATTTGCAGGATGAGGAGAATGGCCAATGTCAAGATAGATTCTCTGTAAGTATCTTTGATGTTTGTTTAATGTTCCATGTGATGAGATCAGTGTGTTAAGAAACATGTAGGTAGGTAAAACGACAGAGAGATGTTCATTGTGGAACAGATTGATAGTAAAAGAGAGCAAGTTGGAGAGGAGGGGGAATGAAAGAAGAGAAGATAAGAGGGAGAGAGAGGGATGTTCATTGTTTAACAAGTTGATAGTAAAAGAGAGAAAGATAAGACAGAAGGGAGAAGGAAAAAAGAGAAGAAAGAGAGGGAGAGAAAGAGATAAATATACGTAAAGGATTCATTATCAAACCTTTGATACTTTTCCATTCAATGTCAAACCTTGATACTATTCAATTCAATTTCAAACCTTGATACTATTCAATTCAATTTCAAACCTTGATACTATTCCTTTCAATGTCAAACTTCAATTATATTCCATTCAATGCAAAACTTCAATTATATTCCATTCAATGCAAAACTTCAATTATATTCCATTCAATGTCAAACCTTGATACTATCCAATTCAATTTCAAACCTTGATACTATTCAATTCAATTTCAAACCTTGATACTATTCAATTCAATTTCAAACCTTGATACTATTCAATTCAATTTCAAACCTTGATACTATTCCTTTCAATGTCAACCTTCAATTATATTTCATTCAATTTCAAACCTTTGATACTATTTCATTCAATTTCAAACCTTTGATACTATTTCATTCAATTTCAAACCTTTGATACTATTCCATTCAATTTCAAACCTTTGATACTATTCCATTCAATTTCAAACCTTTGATACTATTCCATTCAATTTCAAACCTTTGATACTATTCCATTCAATTTCAAACCTTTGATACTATTCCATTCAATTTCAAACCTTTGATACTATTCCATTCAATTTCAAATCTTAGTTTGAGGATGTAGGCTTTGAAGGACGTGAACCCTACATAGCATGTGGTGATGAGTTTTCACCAGTCCTGTCTTTCTCTAGAAGAATTCGCATTACCTTCTTTTCCGATGATGAGTATAGTGGCAGAGGATTCAGTGTCGTGGCTAGAGGTGAAGCGTGCCCTGTGTATGGATTCCTGACAGGGCCATACAGTGAAGAGGTAAGACCAAGAAGTATTTCTGTTTCCTTTCATTCAGATCTATTCATTTCCACATTATACGGATGTACATAAAATTTGAACTCAAGTTTGGCATTAAAAATACATATAATAACAGTTTATAATTGACCTTTCCTAGCTGCTTCATGGATTTGTTAGTATTTAGCTTTACGTTGAAGAAAAATATTAAAGGCATTGTTTAACAATGTTAAATCTGAGATTCATGGCCCTACGTGTTATCAGCGCCGCTTACAAAATTGTGCATCAAAATGATCATGAAGTGCCTCAAAATAGTAATGAGTGACCAGTTTTACCATACTAAATTTCCACTGTAGTGTTATAAAAAGTATTGGGAAAGCAGTTTTTGAAATTTTGATTTCCGATCACAAATATCTTAATAATCATACAGGCTATCGGCTTGTAAAAGTCATGGGATTCCTGACTAACCTAAGGGTATATAAATATGATTGAAGCATGAGCTACATCCAGGATTTTGTTTCAGAATCTGAGGCAAAGCTAAGTACCAATCCCTTTAAAAACAAGCCAGTTGAGAAATACATACATGGTCATGAGCACACATACCGGTAGGTTACTTCTACCAAACTCTAAATCTAAGTAAGGTCAATAATGAACATGACTCATTAGAGATTTAAATAGGTTTCCCGATATTATTCTTAATTTTTTTTTGTTACCAGCTTTTTTTCTTCTTCCCTCTTTTATCCTTATTTTACTGATTTCCCTGTTATTTTCTCAAGGGGGGCGTGGTTGAAGGGAAAACAAAAAACCTATTTTTTTTTAGTGCTCACTATCACCCCTGATCTGTGGATATTTCTGTTTATCATTTGTGATATATATACAACGTAGCTTCCAAAAATCTGAAATATCCAATCAAAGACATGTGTGACAACTAGCATCCCTGATCTGATATACATTGTTAATATATTTAGACTGTTCACTTTATGCAGAGTTGATATAATTTTAAATTGCCGAGTTTTTTTAGTGCACTATTTTTCACTTTCCAGCACATTATCCATGGATTATTTTCTTTAATTTTATTATTTTGCAGTGTTCGGCGACATGCGGTGAAGGAGTAGTGTACAGAAATGTAACGTGCCAAGATCTGATGACAAGAAAGGTTGTCAATGATTCTCTTTGTAGTGAGCTAAGACCTGCAGAGATACAGCCTTGCAGACGGGAACCTTGCCCATGTAAGTACACACATACTCTCTCTTATATCCCATGTTAAGAAGCTCTTTGTAGTTAACACATTGCCTATGGAAACTGGGTGGTCACTGAATTAACCTCATTGGAATTAGAGAATTCAGTTGTCATGGTATGGTTTGCAGGAATTGATAGTAAAAGTTTCAGATTCAATCTTCAACCTGATTGAAGGAACTGCTATGGCCGGTGCAGCAGTGCATAGTAAAAGTTTCAGATTCAATCTATACAGACTTAAAAGAAGAAACATCTCTTAGTTTGGTATGACTAATGTTGCAGTGTACATGGATAAATTAGGATCTTAGGATTAAAGAGAAGGAACAACTATTCGGGCATGACTGTTGCAACAGTGCATAGGGATAGATTCAGCTTTCATATGGAGGTTAAAAAGAAGGAACTTCTGATAGTTGAGTATGGCTGCTCCAGCAATCGATAGGAATAAATTTGTGTTGGGAGCCATCTCATGTTGAAAAGAGAAGTGACTTCTCCTCTTGCCGAGTCTTTAGTATTTGACTGTAAAATATCTTTAACCAAGCAATTACCAATTGATTTAAAAGAATAATAGTAAAAACTCCCTTAGGATCAGAAGCAATTTTTGTTGTTATAGTTTCAATTTTATCACCAGTCCATGCCCATGTTCTGCATGACAATTTACAATACATGATGCAAATATATACTAAATATTTGTCACCATTCTTATTTACAATATCATTCAGCAGGACGTTACTTCTTTATCTCAACTTGGGTATTAGAAGTCGATTGATTCCTTCATTCAAAGAAACTCCTTGATTACTTAGCTTTGAGTATGTGTTTTTATCCTGATTTGTTTGTAGCTTGTGATGTGTTCGTCACAGAGGATGCCCAGTATATCTCCAGTCCCAACTACCCACAACCATATGACAATGATGGGAATTGTACCACATTCATTGTTGCTCCAGAGGGGATGTGTATCAATCTCTTTTTCATCTCTTTCGAGCTTCAAGAACCAGACATATATGCGGGTTGTGTTGCCTCAGATTTTCTCGCGGTATGTCACTAATTTGATTTGATTTGATTTGATTTTTATTGACTCTTTCGACCCCCTCTTGTGGTATGAGAATACAAACGTATTTACATACTATCAATATAACACTAGTATAACAATGATAAACATGTGATAATATAAACAAATAAACATATTTGCAAATCAAGGCCATCTGGGCAATTCACCCACCTACCGCTATGAATATGCCTAATAACATTGCTTACTTGTGAGCTATCATTTACAGTAGTATTATCTACCCTCAGCTCTTTGGAAAAATGTGACATAATAATGAAACGATGATATTAACTGCTTTTTCCATACATTGCCCTAATAGTTACTAACCAAAGTGCTTACAGTATTATGACCCTGGTCACTGGATTCAATCGCAACTCTGCATTTTTATTGCGCAGATTCTCTTCTCCTTGAAGTAGCCTTCCAGCCCTTTGCATTTTTTAATGGGCATACCCATGCTAATCCAATCACATTGAATTTCGCATCCTGCTGGGCACTCATTAAACCTGGGTGGAGATACAATGCCTTGCTCAAGGACATAAGTGCTGTGCCGGGGCTCTAACCCAAGACCTTTGCGTTTCGAGTCGAGTGATTAAACCACTCGCCTAAAGCGCCTCTAAAGAAAACCTTTCCACTTTAACAAAAAAAAAATTGTTGGTTTGAGCCCTGGTGCGGAACTATTGTCATTTTCCAAGACAGTTGTATACATTTGCCACTCTCCACCCAGGGGTTACATGGGAGAAAGAAACTATTTTAATGCTGTGATTATTTTAACTAGTGGATATTTATGCTATGAAAATATCAAATATTTTAAAAGAAATCGCAAGGGTATATTGAGCCTTCCAGCAGAAGATGAGACAAAATCAGCTTTGAGCAGCACACAGACAGACAAGTCCATTACTGAAAACCTCACAATAAATTCAAAAGTTTGATATTTTTATGATAAGAACATGACCTAAATCTCTTGTTTAAATCTGCTATTTTTGCCAATTTGAAAATGCAAGTAAAGCCAAGTCCATATGTTGGTGGTGGCCTCAGCACTTATGATGATAATCAAGATAGAAATAACAATCCTACAAGCATAAATGAGAGTTTCCCTTGTAATCTTTTTTAATGCTGTGAGCACTGAAATCGGTATCCTAGCAGAGCCAGTGTAATCTTGGAGCGCCTTGAGCATATGTGTGCTATGAAAATACCAAATATTGTAAAAGAAATTGCAATAGGAATATATTTGAAAATGTTGACATGTAGTCTCATAGTGCAGACACTGTTACATACAATGATTGTCAAGGGTTTGTGCCGAAAGACTAATGAAAATTGTGTTACAGTCAAACCTGCTTTAGTGACCACCTGTCTACAAAGGCCACATTTGTTGTTTCCCTTGAAAATGGTTTTTCATTGAATAATGTATTAAAGGAACCTGTCTACAAAGACCACCTGTCTATAAAGGCCACTTTTTTGGTTTCCCTTGGGTGGTCGCTATAGACANTATGTTGGTGGTGGCCTCAGCACTTATGATGATAATCAAGATAGAAATAACAATCCTACAAGCATAAATGAGAGTTTCCCTTGTAATCTTTTTTAATGCTGTGAGCACTGAAATCGGTATCCTAGCAGAGCCAGTGTAATCTTGGAGCGCCTTGAGCATATGTGTGCTATGAAAATACCAAATATTGTAAAAGAAATTGCAATAGGAATATATTTGAAAATGTTGACATGTAGTCTCATAGTGCAGACACTGTTACATACAATGATTGTCAAGGGTTTGTGCCGAAAGACTAATGAAAATTGTGTTACAGTCAAACCTGCTTTAGTGACCACCTGTCTACAAAGGCCACATTTGTTGTTTCCCTTGAAAATGGTTTTTCATTGAATAATGTATTAAAGGAACCTGTCTACAAAGACCACCTGTCTATAAAGGCCACTTTTTTGGTTTCCCTTGGGTGGTCGCTATAGACAGGTTTGACTGTACTTTCTTTCTCATGTAGTCTCATAGTGCAGACACTATTACAGACTAACTTCAGACTAACTAATGAACATTGTGTTACTTTCTTCCCCCTCAGTTAACTGACACCATCTTAGCGGAAGAACCATACTTTGCTTTGGATCAGATCTATTGTGGAAACCAAGAGAACATTCTCTGGTTCTCTACTCAAAATTATGCTGTCTTGAGTTTCTTTTCTGATGAAGAAGGCGAATATCCTGGGTATCAGATATATTCATCTTTTGTCGACTGTCAGCAATATTTCTATTTGGTTACACCATTTGGAGAGGTAAACCCTTTTCACTAGTCCTAATATTCTGTTTAGTATATGGTACCTGAATATCTGAATGAAACCCTCCAAATATATACACCAGCTCATAAATTTGCTCAACAACTGGAAAATATAAACTAATGTTTCCCAAATCCAGACTCTCATCTCATGAAAAACTTTTTACAGTGTCTTGCCCCTTTCAAAAATCCTCTTGTAACATACTTTTTCCCCTCATTAATATTATGTGATTTACTTATTTTATGTTTCTCTTCACATTCTGTCATTTTGTAAGTGCTATGGCTTTTAGTTTTTAGTGCACCTAAATTATTGATATTGTTGTTATTAAAGCATTACTTTTATCGTCATTGAGGTAGAATGGTATATCTTCACCAAATGTAATATCTTGGATCAGAAAGTCACTTGCTATGTATGTTTCAGTGGAAATATACAATTTATATTGATCCATTTTTTAAAACTCATTTTTTTTTTCTTCTCTGAAGTAGATGAATTTGTTAGACACTCAGTAATTTCCCTGCTATTAGGGGTCTAATATGATACCAAAATTGATACAGACCGACATCGGACAGACAAGTTTTGTAGAACATTGTAGGATGGAATATTCAGATGAAAATGGGATTGATTTCCATTGTTGACATCATTTAGTATGCCAGCCAATATAAATCATGCTGTGGTATATTAATAGGGGGTAGAAATCCCTACCCAAGTGTCATAGACAATCCCATCAAACACTAAAAACAATCATCTATTGCCTTTTTTCATGTGCAGTGCTCTGTTAGTTGTGGCTTAGGGGAACAGAGACGTTACGTTTTTTGTGTGGATAGATACACCAATGACACTGTATCTGATGATCTGTGCTCAGGGGATGTGCGCCCTGTTGAGACTTTGCCATGCTTTATAGACTTCTGCCCAGAAGGTAAGTCTATAGCAAATTATGATATCATAATAAATTGCACTTTTTATAGTGCATAATACACGGATGTCTCTATATACGCTGTATGAAGATAATGAAGAAATTTAATTAATCTATTATGAAAGAATCAGAAAGCGAGTAAAGAAACCTGTTGACAAACTAGAGTAACAAGATTAAATATAATACATTGCCGCTACCAATAACAATGTAATGTAGAGAAGCATCATTAGAATTTCCTCTTTTTAATTTTTTTATTGCATGGTCCTTATGAAAGATGATTGCAATTATGCTACATAAAAAAGCAGATACGCTTTTGAAATCAACCTCCAATTCTTTTCAATGTTTTTATAGTCAGTATTTTTCATGTAGGATTGAACCTGCTGGTTCAGTACTGAATTGTCTGTTTTCCCAATGGCTATATACAGGACCCACCTGGGGAGTGTTTCACAAAGACTAAAATCAACTTTAAGTTGGACTTAAATATGGCAGGCCGTTCATGCCACTGTTTTCTCTCACCATTTACTGGCAGGCCGTTCATGCCACTGTTTTCTCTCACCATTTACTGGCATTGGTCTCTCAAGGGATGTACAAATCATGGTCACAAATCTACAGAATCTACATTTTCTGATAATTCATTAGTGAAAGAAAAAATACTATCCAAAGATCATAATGGTGAGAGCAAACAGTGGCATGAATGGCCTGCCATAGTTATATCCAGTAGAACTGCATTTGCTAATAAATCCCACCCCCCCCCCCTTTTTGGGGGGATGGATTAAAGAGAAGCTTGAGTTCTGGGAAGATCCAAGATGAAAAACCAATTGAAACCAATTAATAATAGCCTAATAGTCCACTCCAAATTTTATTAAACCGAAACGGAAATTCTTTTTGCCCAATTGATCGTGAGCCCGGCAGTCACTGAGCAGCGCCAGATCGACGTTGCTCTATCCCTTATTGTTGAACGCCAAACAAGGTAGCAACAACTCCCATCTATTTTAACGTCTTTTGGTATGAAGCGGCCGGGGTTCGAACCCACGACCTCCCGGTTGTGAGGCGGACGCTCTACTGGCTGAGCCAACACTCCGGTATTTATTGAACACCAATTGAAATTTCAATTGGTTTCAATTGGTTTCAATTGGTTTCAATTGGTTTCAATTGGTTTCAATTGGTTCCAATTGGTCTCAATAGGTTTCACAGGTTTCAATGGGACTTTAATAGGACTTCAAATGGTTTCAATTGGTCCAGATTGGCCCCATTGGACACATCGGCCCCATTGGCCCCATTGGCCTAGGCCCCATTAGTTTTTAATGGGTCCCCAATTGGTTTCAATTGGTCCAGATTGTCCCCATTGGCCCCATTAAATCTAGGCATCTCATGAATATTCTTTATCATACTTTACACATGTCACAGAAAAATAAATTTATCACGATTTGTTTAGCAAATTATAACAATGCACATAAATTTTGTGATTTCTATTTTCCTTCGGCAATTACTAACCTATAGGTTATTTTGTCTGATCATGTTACAATTACATTCATGTTTTAGCAATAGATATATTGATTATTTGATTACTAACCAAGAAACAACATGCATATTTAGTATATGTGTACGAGCCTGTGTCACTGTAAATGGAACTCTGAAATTCACTTTAAATGATCTTTGTGATGAAGTTAATGCAAATGAGATTGGAATATTTACTTAATTGGTGGACAGTTGCCAATATCGATTACGAAGTATCAGTAATTTATCACTGGTTCTTCTAATTGGATCGATTTACCAATTGAATCTCCATTGAATGCCCCCATTGAATCCCAATTCAATACCAATTGGCAATTTGGAGTACATGGAAAGTGAAACAATGGGTACCCATTGAAAACAATTGCCAGTTGGTTTCAATGGGTACCCATTGTTTCACTTTCCATTTACTCCAAATTGCCAATTGGGATTCAATGGGGACATTCAATGGGAATTCAATTGGATGTTCGTCTTGGAGGTTAAAAATAATTTGTGAGCATTATCATTGTTATTATGCAAGGGTGGAAGAAAATCAGATTAAACATGTTCCTTGAAAATCATGGCTCTTCAAATGCCTTCATATTCTAAATATGACATGAAATACGTAAAAATCGGGGGGGGGGGAGGTTTTTTTCGCCATGTGCTCGTGTAGTCCCATGTATATCATTCTGTGTACAGTGCTTGTAACTTTGCCAAGATTTGGCCATATTTCTCATCGTTTTGATGATTCCAGAACCTTGCAATACACACGAATACTTATATACTAGATGATCAACCTTTTCTGATAGATTCCACACCATTTCTTTCACAATGCAATC
Organism: Hemicentrotus pulcherrimus; assembly: GCA_003118195.1. Taxonomy (NCBI): domain Eukaryota; kingdom Metazoa; phylum Echinodermata; class Echinoidea; order Camarodonta; family Strongylocentrotidae; genus Hemicentrotus; species Hemicentrotus pulcherrimus. The sequence goes on from BEXV01000740.1 coordinate 155,985, forward strand.
CCATGACCAGAACTCAACTTTATCTTTAAGTCTGTTGAAACCACCTTCATGTATTGTGGGCTGGATGTGTTACTCCTGTTTATAAATACGAGTGATGGATCATAAGTTTTCTTTTTTAAACAGCAGTCCAACCTCAATTGCAAGTTGCTCTGAAAGAAAGCAGCACAAATTGGGAAAGCAGAGTGATGAAAGCTTGATCAAAATCTGCCAAACAAGAAAGTTATGAAGTTTTGAAAGTTGTACTGCATGGTAATCAAAGTTATAATGGGAATTTTCAACTTGTTGAATTATACATGACAGTGTGATCTAAATGACTACTAAAATATGAATATTTGAAACATATTACTTTGTGAAATCATTTGCTTATTGAAGAACCAGTACTCAAAGTAATTTGTTTGATTTTTGACTTCAGGTGCTTGAGGGGGAAAACAGAGTATATTACCACATTGAGATTTGTAGAGCATAATTAGTGATCTCATCTTTTACGCATTCAGACCTTTCTTATTTGTCTGAATTCTTTAAAACTTTAACCATCCTGATTTTGTTCTCCCTTTCATGTAAATGAATATATTGCACAGTTTGGATTACCCTTTAATGGTGCATGCTGGGCTGGTATCATTGTTTTAGATTCTACAAAAAAATCCTGGATTAAGCTCATACTGCAATCATAATTATAAACCTTTAGGTCAGTCAGGAACCCCATGACTTTTACAAGCTGATCGCCTGTTGTCTGATTATCAAGATAATTATGATTGGAATACAAAATTTCAGAAACCATTTTCCCAACAGTGTTTATAACACTACAGTCTATTGGTGAAAAGGAGTATGGTAAAACCGGTCCCTCAAATATTTTCTACTTTTTTTGAGGCACTTCATGATCATTTTGAAGCGCAATTTTTTAGGGCTTCAATATTACACCAAATCACAGACACTGCACACGTAGGGCCGTATGCATCTCAGACTTGTAAAACTGGAAACATTGTTAAGCAATGCATTTAAAGGTGCATGGCTTTGTCTTGCTAGGTTGGATGAACGCTTGACCAGCTTTATAGTGGTTAGTTGTCAAAGAGCAATTACTGACCAATAGCAAGTATAAAGATGCTCATAACCCCAATACACTGAGAAATTGTCTAATTTGATTTGTCTAAACACTTTATCTTCTCTGAAAGGCTGTGACAGCTACATCTCAGAGAACAACCAGACGATGGACATTGGTGTTGGAAACTCACCTAATCAAGAGTGTGCATACGTCTATGAAAACATTGAAGATGGATGTAACAGATTAGACCTCTATGTGAACCTGCCACCGCCAAACCAAGAGGGGGAATGCGACAGGGACTATTTGGTGGTAAGTGCTATGACGAGCACGGATAAGTTTTAACTTGTTTTTCAACTTAAGTGTCGGGTACAATCCCAGATTTTTACTGTAGAGCTGAATTATGTTCTAGTGCAAAGGATAAGACTGGTTAAGGTTGCCAATGTCCGTAGAGAATAGTTAGGTTAAAAGTACAATGTCCCATTTGTAGGCTAAAAAAATGAAAAGGTTAAATTCCAACGGCATTTGAAAGATAATACTAATTTAGAACTTCCCCCGAAAAGGGGGGCTTGAAAACGTCTTTAAGTGGGAAAATAACGACTATTAGTTGTCAAATCGACTTAAGAGCTATAGAGCCAGTAAGTAATAGTCTGATTTACAGATCATTGTACCGGATGGTCGTACGTTTTATGCTGCCCAAAGATTCAGTCAGTTTAATTTTGGCCATTACAAGAAGTTGGTTATTGATGTAGACAAATAATCAATCAATCAATCATGTACCCTTTACAGCTCATGTTATGTACCAAAGAAGAAAAAAAGGCAGTCGGTCACTCAATAGTGTCTGACAGTGAAGATTAGCAAGCAAACAGGGTCAAACAGGCAAGCACAACAGGATCATTTAAAACTTTGTTGAAGAAAAAATCTTGGAACAAGCTGGACTTGACAAGATTTTTCCTGACTTGTTTTTCAATACAGATCGATCAATCGATCTTATTTACTGGGTGTAAGCCACAAATATGTTTCAATAATTGAAATTTCTCCCAGGAAGCATTACATTTATAGAACAATATTAATGATAATGATGATGAAAATGATGATGATGATGATGATGATGTTGATAATGATGGGTTCCTCTGTAGTGCTCATGTCTGGTACAAGGAATTTATCTTAAGACCATTATGGTGAGAGCAAACAGTGGCATGAACGGTCTGCAATATTTAAGTCCATTTTAAAGTCGATCTTAGTCTTTAATGTGAAACACTCCCCAGGGTTGAATGTGGCAAATGTAGATTAATGTCTTGTCACAGACGTTAGTACTGTGGAAATATTGTTAGTATGTCTTCCAACATTGATGGAAAGCAGAAGACATTCTATGGGAATTTTACTTAAATTTGGATAGTTCTTATACTTTGTAATTTAATATTTTCAGTTTCTTTAAATCGGGGCAGATTTGTTATGAACTTGCACATGAATTCAATCCAGTCACTTATACTTTTATACTAATTCAATGATATTGATCTTTTCCTTCAAATCACAGTTACATGAAGATGGTGGTGACTTTGAGCGAGAGATTATTATCTGTGGAAACGTGACATTAAGCTTCACTTCACAATCCAGAATAACAGAGCTGAAATTTGTGTCAGATGGAATGGATAATGAAACCTTTGATGGCTTTTCTGTCACAAATTTCTTTGTAGACTGCCCAGTGTATGGTTTTATTGCAGATGAAGAATACGGAGAGGTAAATACATTGTCACTATGAGTATCTTTAGTTAGTATGAAATCATAGCAAGATGCAGGTTTAATGTTATATTAAAGCTATTAAGGCTATGTTTAAGTGGACATGGCCTTAATATTGGCCCCCTCAAACTGAGGCATGTGAATAAAACCTATTCATTATTAAAGATTAATTCATATAACGCATAATAGAGACTCTCTACGTCCTTAAAAAAACGCAAACTGAAATTCTGTTGGAACATATGAGAGTTGATTCAAATGCCTTGTCACCTAGATATGCCTGGCTTGATTACATGTACATCACTGCTATAAATGTATTTCAAGCTATAAAAGACAAATTTCCTGAATCCGCATGTGTCATGGTAATGACAGAAAATAAATTCTTACTGAATCAAATGAAACCTAGAACTCTGAATGTCCAAAGTGAGATGCAAAAAGAATCTGGATAGAAAATGTTTAATAACTCAGTAATCAACTAAGGACAATATTCAAGACTTGAGCTATATGTAGTGCAGTCTCGTGGTCTTTTGCATCAGGATATTAAATGCTTGTTTACAGCTAGCCGGAGAATTATTATCATTATTGACCACTATGCAATCCTTGCTGACCTCTACTTGATATTTATTGACCTTGATGTTTATTAAAGGTATTACAAAGTTTTGGGGAATTTTGAAAAATGGGTGGATAGTGATTCTTTGCAATTTTGATATATTTGGATGCCCCTGTGGATGTATCAGAAGCACTAGAAATTTTAGAACCTAAAACACTTCTGCTTTCGAGAAAAATTGAATATAAAGATTTATCGGTGCTCCCGATAAATGTTGATGAATTTCAAAAAGCTCCTACGGCCGTACAATGGTAGCTGCGACCATGAAAATCTCAGAATATGTAGTTGTGGTATATAATTTCCGAACGGGAATAGCTGATCGGTCGATTTTAGTCAATAAACATTGTTTTATAGCTTAATTAATATCTTGACCTTGAGAGGGAGCTATTCAACATAAAGTGTTTATTATTTACAATTTTATAACTTTAGAGTCGATTTTGACCGCGACAATGATCACTGAATAATATAGGATCGCATATGCTTCGAATATGTTCATTTGAACCAAATTCATGACCCCATACCAAAACTTTGTATTAGCTTTAACTTTATTGGATCTTTATTGTCCTTTACTTATTGACCATGCAGTGCTCAATCAGAAGTGACCTCTACTTGATGTTTATTGACCACTGCTCAATCTGTATATTGACCCTTACTCGATCAATCTGTATTGACCACTACTCAATCTGTATTGACCTTTACTCGATCTGTATTGACCTTTACTCAATCTGTATTGACCACTACTCAATCTGTATTGACCTTTACTCAATCTGTTTTGATCTGTATTGACCATTACTTGATGTTAATTGATCAGTGCTTGATCTGTATTCATCTCTAATTGATGTATATTGACCACTGCTCGATCTGTATTGACCTTTATTGGATGTTAATTGACCATGCTCTATCTGTATTCATCTCTACCGTAAATCTCTGTGTATAAGACACACTTTTTTGCCGCCGTAAAAAATTGAAAATTTAAGTTTCGATTTATGGCGCTATGCCTGGCAATGTCTCCCAGCTCAGTAATCAGTGTGTTGATTCACCACTCGGAAACTACAACAACACTCAAATTTGTCTGTCATCTTGGTTTGAAAGTAATGCATGACTATTGATGTTTGGCATAGAACACACTCTGCTTCTGCTAGGTGATGTGAAGAGGCTGGTGTGGGACACTTGGTATCATGAAGCCTATTACTATTATTTGTGACAAGTTTACAACTTCAACTGCACCTCGATGTAAAATGAAGGTCCTTCCCCGCGTGGGTTTTCGGCAACATAACAACAACAAGAACAAAACAAAAAAAACAAAAAAAACAAAAAAAAAATTATTTATTATTATTTTTTTTTTCCCCCCAAAATTGGGGTGCATCTTATACACAGGTGCGTCTTATACACAGAGATTTATGATGTGTATCCACCATTGATCTATCTGTATTGACCTTTACTTAGACCACTGCTCAATCTGTATTCATCTCTACTTGATATGTATTGACCTTTATTGGATGGTAATTGACCATGCTCTATCTGTATTGATTTCTATGGATTGACCAATGCTCCATCTGTATTGGCCTTTACCGGTACTTGATATTTATTGACCACTGCTCAATCTGTTCTTGTAATCTTTCAGTGTGATGTCACCTGTGGCGGTGGGATGCAGACACGGAATATAAGCTGTATCAATCTATCTAATGGTACAGTGGTAAATGATTCTCTTTGTGCCGATGCTCGTCCTGAAGAGTTCAGATCCTGTGGTGAAGAACCCTGTCCTAGTAAGTCTCTTAAAGCTCATGTATATAGCCACTAACTGTGCAAAACTAACAAGACAAAACACCAAAGACATTTATAGTGACAAGATCATTCAGTATTCTGTCCATGAATTCTGGAGAATTTTAGGGTAAATATCAGCGTGGAATGCTAGATAAAATACAATCTAGCTCCTACACCCTACAACCCTGATGGCTCTCTGCATTTTAATCTCGGCACTTTGCTTGGAGGCAATGTGTGTGTATATCAAATTGGTGTCTATTGCTTGTACAAAATTGCACATGTAGGAAAGGAGCAACAGTTCAAAGAGGCGAAGAAAACAACCAAAGTGTCAAGATGTCCATTGGTGAAATCTTGTTTCATGATCATTTCAATTGATGATGATAATTATTAACAAAGGAAGAAATGTAAAGGTAACCAAGGAGTCAATTCCATGTAGACCTTTATAGGGTTTGTGTGATGTGGTACACCACTACCAACACTAACAAATTTTTAAAAGAATTTTTAAATGAATGGCAACTGCGCGCAACAAAGGTCCAACGCATATTCACTAAGCTCTTATAAAATACAGAAATGTGAACCGCATAACACTTTACGTTATCTTTCAAAAAACCGCCTCGGTTTATCATGGTTATCTAAATGAGGCTTAAGTGGCAATACCGGACTATCATGTTACTTATCACAATATGTACTGAATAAAAACAAAACTAGTAACTTTCACATGTTATATAGGATCATTGGGAAATGAAACAGATTGTTTCATTTAAAATTGAAGTGTATTCTTGATAAACTGTGCCATAATCTAAGAAGGGGATTAATTAAGGTATGGTATGTCATATCAGATAAATCTGTGCTAGCAAAGTCCTTGTATTGCCTCTGTTACACCTGAAATATACAAATAAAGGAAATACCCTGAGTTGGACTTCAGTTGCCACTGTGAACATTTCCATATTCCATACAGGGTACCCCACAATTTATTGGGGCCATTGAACATGGTACCGTAATCCATGTTTTATTTCGTTTGTAAAGACAGACATGTAGCATTTGTTGCCATTACTGTATTCTCCAGTGCCAGGAGTATGTTGAGACTCGGATGTGTAGTTTAATATACATTATTCAGAAGTCTTGGCAAGGAAATACCTTGATTATGACATCCCTTTTTCAGTTATTCATTCACATTTATCTTTTAGAAATAATTTGTCGCTGTTTTCACGAAGTGACGGTAGTGAAAAAAAATTGCATTCACTTTGCATTACGATTTTCCTCACTACCGTCACTTCGTGAAAACAAGGACGAATTAGCTGCTTAAGGAGCAAATTTTATGCCTATCAGAGTGGTTTAAACATTATATCTTGCTTCATTTAAAGAGAGCTCTGAACAATGTTGTATTGTGTTTATTTACCAGGTTGTGACCGTAATTTCACCGTGACCAGTCCATCCAATAACTTGCTTGTTATCAGTATGCCTTACTCTCCACTCTCTACGTGTACAAACACATTAAATGTCGATGTAGGCATGTGTCTGAGGGTTGCCTTTCAAATCATTGACATTGAGGAATCTGAAGATTGTGTCAATGATTCACTGGTCGTGAGTATCATCAACGTCCTCATTATTGTTGTTGTTATTGTCATTATTTTTGCTGTAATTACTAGTAGCCGGAGGCATTGGCCCGAATTCACAACGGAGGTTTGTGGACAAACCAGGTTTGATCAGACCAAGGTTTGTACAAACCTTGGTCTGAGCTCAAACTAGGTTTGTCCACAAACCCATCCCACAAAGGAAGGTTTGTACAAACCTAGGTTTGTAATTCCCGAACCTCAGACCAAGGTTTGTAAAACTAGTCTCAGCCACAGGATTCCTAACATAATTCTCATGCATGGGCTTGGGTTTAAATGTTAAAGGAAACCAAAACCTTCATACTAAGTTACTTTTATTTTAAAGTTTAAGATATTTAAAAAATTTGAACAAAATCGGGCAAGGAATAAGGAAGTTGTAGGTTTTTTAAACGACTAGTCACTAGAGGGCGGTATTCAATTTGATGACATCATCTTTGAACAACTCTCTATGCCTTTTGTACATAAAATTTCACATTTTTTTTGTTTTCTTCGTATTTATTTGTGTTCTTGATCCGACTTCATAACATGTGAAGTAGAATATCATTTTGCATTCTATATCTTGCTTTCAGGGGAGTAGATTATCTCAATCACAAGAAAGAAGGAAAAACATGAAATACAAAAAAGGAAACAAGATTGAGTAATAAAAAGAATAAACAAATGTTATCATATAAAGAAATAATCTACCTACCCTATAGTCTATCTCCAAGAATCAACTGTTATTCATATGCCCAAGCATCAAGCTGTCAATTCAGTGCACACTCAGAAAAGATCCTGACATCGTGGCTGCTACCAGTCCAGACCACCTTGCAACGATACTAGTTTTTTTCCCAGCATAATCATAGACAACCTGTCAATATGAAATAACATGTTGGCATTCATTAGTTATGAAAACTCACTCATTTCACACTTCAGATTAGCCGTGAAATGTATCAATTTCACTTGTTATTTATGGTAATTAATGCAATTGCAGTTCAGTATTTGATAATTGCTTTTCAATATCTATTTATACAACAAAAATTGGAAGAAAATGCTAATTACCCTATATTTATTGACTAATGAAGTATTTCTTCATTTTAATAACGACACTAGGGTTGGATTTTACAACAGAAGCCCTTTTTTATAGCTATGTTAACAATATTCATCAAGTAGTCTGGCCATGTTTTTGGCAACTTTCCTAATACAGAATTTGAATTGAACGTACATGTAGACCCTACCTCAATCTAAAACAAATGGCTCATCCTCATAATCCTCCAGCAGGTTTTCCAATTCTCACAGGCCTCTGCCCGGTTGTGCTGCTATATATTGCTCCAGCTCCTCCTCCAGGTGCACCATTTCATTATGCTGAATCAGCTGCATTTCTACCATCCAAGTTACTGGAGAGAAGATAAAATGAAACAAATGTTTAAACAATGTTTTTAAAATAAAGAAATGTTACTTGTGCTTGTGACTTTGCGGGTGATCCTGGCTCTGGAGACCAAGCCAATTAATTGAGACAATTAGATCTAGAACCAGATCTAGACTCTAAATTTATTAAAAGCTTTGCTTGTCAGTGCCATTCATTTTGGGGAACATTGGCATTGCTGATGCCACTTAAATTTCTATTTAGGTCTAGGCCTACCACTACCAGTGAAACAAGTGATGGACATCATTGCCAGGGCTAGGCTATAGTCTGGCATTGGCATATTATTATCATGAATTTGTAACAACTAGTATAGGTCTAGGCCTAGGTCTATGGCATTATTATTGCAGCAGGACAAAATTAAACATGACAGGCATTAGACCAAAAGCTTCAGTCTCTATATCGTGGGTTGTTCCACTGAGACTACGTCTGGCTTCACTAGACCTCCGGATAATATTGACAATGTCAGTTTTATCAAAGAATGACCCGTACCAGACGGTTATTTCTGTCTGGACATCTAGGCCAGCTAGGCCTGACTCCAGCCCAGGGTCAGGGGTAGACTCGTCTCTAGACTATCTAGATCTAGATCTAGACCGAATTTTTCCGTCTCTTTCGTTCGTTAGCCTATTTGGGTAGAGTCGGCCCTCTCTTTAAAGAGAGAGCCTAAAGAGAGAGCCGACCCTACCCCAATATGGCTACCGAACGAAAGAGACGAAAAAATTCGGTCCAAAACTAGACCTAGGG
>BEXV01000741.1:0-19300 GCA_003118195.1 Hemicentrotus pulcherrimus
GGGGGTAATCGTCCTACGGGGTAGTTTTCCGGGGGTAATTGCCCGGGGGTTGATTGCCAAGGGGGTAATTGTCCTGATACGCCCAAAAATACATAACTTTGACGCACTATAGCCGCCAGCCATGTTTTCTTATTCCTTTTCATCTTCTTGTCCTTCTTCTCAATACAAATGTCTAAAAGCCCAAGTCCACTCCAAAAATAACTTACTTTCAATATAAGCAGAAAAATCAGACTAACCAATCAAAAAAACTCTGAGCAAAATCGGATAACTAATAAGAAAGTTATGAATTTTGTATGACATTAAAAACTTTGAAAATCACTAGAAAAATTGGCAACTCACTCATGAGTCTGTGACGTCATGTTCTCACTATCCACTAATTATTTTTTATTTTTTTTATGTTGATGATATAAATTTCTTATTTTTTCTCTTTAAGAATCTTTTTTCTTCACACCAGCATCCAAGTTAGATTAATAGTAATATCTTTTTGTGTGGATGCACTAATATAGGGTTATTTTTTCCAGTTAAATCATGAAGTATGTTAATTTTGATAAACTATTTAATTAAAAATCAATAATTATGAATATAAAATATTTATAAAATAGTTTGAATAGTTTTTATGTTTTATAAGATGATGAAGAAGAAAAAAACGTGACCACGCATTTAATTTGCCTAACGCGTAATTTGTATAATGACCGGTCATTATCGAAAAGAACAATACTTGCCACTTATTGATTGATTGAAATACATAATTGATTCGTAATTTTGTTAGTATGTAACATTATTAGTATTGTATTATATTGTATTGTATCGTATTTCATGGTATTGTATTGTACTTATTTTAGCAATCCCGGTATTTATAATGATTTCATTTGTAATGATATTATTTTGATTTTTTAATCTTTTGCCGAATAAATGTGAATTTGAATTGAATTGAATTAAATATTCTTTTGTGAACAAAATCACAACTCAAGCTTTCCAATAATATTGGCGGCTTCGAACCTCGGACATCAAAGGTAACAACACACCTGTATATTATATTGTGCAACCTTAGAAAACGGCAGCTGCTCCGGGCATAATTTGTTGCCAGTTGGGACTCTAGCTCTTAAAACTCCTTGGTCAGACGTGCTGTACAACATCACCAGGAAAAGAAAGGTGACGTGGAGGTACATGTATTGTGTATAAGCATGCACATTTTTGTGAGCATGTTCTGAGCTGGGAGAAGTTCCATACCACTGTCTCTTGTTAGCTCAATAAATATTGATAGATGATGTCATTTAGGGAATGAGATCTGGAGCATTTTAAATGTGGAGCTTAGGAGGTCCGAGGAAAATATTATAAACATATTTAAAAATATATATTGGATTTTTGAATAACCAAATATGAGTTGTATGCAGCCCTGCACATCAACATGAATCAATTTATATTATTTTGGATTTCACCCGACCTGTAAGGGTCTGTCTGTACAAGACTGGATATCTGAGACTAGCAGTTTCTGTTCATAATCTTATATATAAACGTGTCATTCAATAACAGTTTATTGCAACTATGTTTACTGCAGTTGTGCTACTAACTCACACACTAGCCTACGTCAATAGGGGGAGAGGGCAGTAGTAACATTGGGGCAATGCTATAAATGAATTGCAAAGCAATTGATTAATTGATTAATTGATTAATTAAGGGTTGGGCGTGGAGGGGATTCGTATTGACCCGATTTTTTTTTTGTTTTGTTTTGACGTTCCATTTTCTCTTTCCCTTACTCTCCCTCTCTCTCTCTCTCTCTTTCTCTGTCTTTCTTCTTCCTTTTCCTTTATGTCTTCCATCTCTCCCACTTGTCCTCCCTTTCCCTGCCTCTCTCTCTCTCTTAACCGGGAGCACAAGCTCGTATACAATAGAGTATTTTTTAGCCAGATGGGGGCATCCGCATAACCATAGATGGCGCCAGACGCAGGATTACAAAGGGACACTAGATTTCACCACAGCCATCGTTTTAGAATTCATGTTGTATGATCTGAAGTTACAGTCATATCAAGGCACTGCTTGGGAACCCCCCCCCCCCCCCAAATTCTTCTTCTTCTTCTTCTTCTTCTTCTTCTTCTTCTTCTTCTTCTTCTTCCTCTTCCTCTTCCTCTTCCTCTCCCTCTCCCTCTCCCTCTCCCTCTTCTTCTTCTTCTTCTTCTTCCTCTCCCTCTTCCTCTTCTTCTTCTTCTTCTTCATACTAATCTTCATTATTAAAAATACAATAAACATTTAAAAAGAGTAATATCATTCACAAGTTTCATAATATTTAATCATTTATTTTTTACAGCAGATACCTGTACCAACCACCAAATACTCAGTATTTATAACATATTGTCACCTGAAAAAAAAAAAGATATTGACCAGTTCATGAAAAATCCTACACATACAATACTTTTGAAGAAAAAAGGCGATTTCCCTTGATGAGGTAAGAAGAAAAAGAATATGATGTGCGATACATTTAATAAGCGCTGCATTAGCTAAGAAATGAAACAAAAATGATCCAAAGACCAGAAACCCATGACAACAATACAATGAATGTGATACATTTTTTTTTTGTATCAACGATCTCAATTTTCTAAATTTTGGAATGAACGTATCTTGGATAGTTTGACTGAGGATACATCTTTGAACATTAAAGAGAAGAAAAGGATTTCATACCTGTAGTTATGTCTAGTCCAAAATTTGTCTTCATGTACAATTGTACACGTTCACTACCCCTCATGTACTAAGCTCTTCCGTCCATCACCTGAAGCCAATGCAACAAGTATGAAGCATGACAAATAGCATCAAAGGGATTTCAATGTTGAGCAACACGAGGGTTAGTTCCAGATGTACATGTAATATATTTCAGTTCAATAATTTCCCTATTTACAAACTGTAACATATCACAAGAAGAATATTGCAATAATGAAAAACAAATAAGGGCTACAATTAGGATGCACGTGCAATCGGAAAATGAATATTCAATTTTCAATGTGTTAGGGATAGGATTATGATTAAGGGCTTGGGTTAAGGTCAACCTTTTCATGGGTTGGGGTTGGGTTCAACCGTCAGGGTCAACCTTAGGGTTAACCATAGGGTTTAGATTTTTGTTTATATCAACACTCGCAATTATCATACCCATGTCCCATATAATCAAATAAGATAGAAAATCCCCCAAATACCTGCTATTGTCATGATTTTGTAAATTCAGAAGAACAGCAACATGTATTAACTCTCAAGATATTGTACATGGCAGACACTTCATACATCTTGAAATTGAATTTTGCCTTCATGGAGAAAAAAAAATAATATAATTTCACTACATCTTTTGTAAAATTTGTCTACCCATTCATTTTGAGATACATTATGTAAATATGTACCTAGAGGATACTGGTATAAAGAAAGTTTGGATGAGTTTGAGTTACATGCAAGAAATGTGATTTACACATAATACAGGAGAATCCAAGAAAGTTATTGATAAATAAAATATACAGTATCATCCTTGAGAAAAACATGATTAGTACTGTAACCTTAATAAAATATAGTTCCACAATCAAACAAATCATTAATCTGCCAGGTAAGTATTTTTCACTTCTTCATTATGATCAAAAATTAAGATATAAATGTTAATTTAAGAAATAAGAATGGTCAGAAAAATCATGGCTCCATAGTTTCACTGCTACTGACAAAACATGGAATACTCAACTAGACTCAATTCAACTCTAACAGTAGTTTTAAGATGTCAATTGCCTGCAATAAGGCATTTACAGCCATGCAATGACCATATATGTAAAAAAAAAAGTGTATCACTGAAATCACTACTACAACTCTAAGCCCATCAACTAAAGCACAAGACAAACAACAAGTCAAGGTTAAGGGCATGAGTAAAAACTAATCATAAACTATGCATGTTAGCTTGTGTATCATACATCCAATCATCTGTTTCGAATCCAGAAGGGCATTTACTCTGTGTAACAGTATATGGGTTAATGCCTTTCTGGATCTATACAAATAAATTAACTGTACATGTGGACAATGGTAAAATACTTAGCAATTAGCATAGGTGGCACTGGGCAAGAACATCTAAATTGGCATTATAAGAGGTATATTTAAAATGAATCCGGGCTAACTCGGACCAGCTGCAAAAACGGTCAGTTTTTGTCATTTTATCCTAACCCTAAACCTACAAAAACTGACCGTTTTGCGGCTGGGCCGAGTTTTCTTTGATCGGAGTTAGCCCAACTCTATTAACATTTACTTTCTCACTCTCTCTTTCCAGTAGAAAGCAAAGTACATGACTTGTAACTATCTAATGCCTAGATTATTGACAGAATTGATAGAATTGACAATGTAATAAAATCTTGTTGAACAACATTAAAATTCATCCTCCTAGTTCCTACAATGAATGAGGAAAGTTCCACTGATGTCAGAGATTTCAGAACATATCAAATTCAGGCAACACATATGTTGCAAGCAATTTAAAACATGTAAGTCACATAGCAAAGGTAATTTTGTCATTTGTGAAGGTTATGTTGATGTTGTTGTTTTGTTTTTAAAGTCATTACTTGTATACAGGCATGTTTTCATTATTCACTCTCAAAAACAGATTTGGTTATTGTTGCTTGTGGCATGAAACTATATGTAGTTAATTTCACTATAACTGCTTTAAACATTTAACAGAAGCAGATCTATAGAACGAAATTCAATTCCAGTTGCATTATGAGGAAATTGACATTCCCATTGTAAAACATTTCCCAAAGGTAAATGATTTTTACCATTTCAAAATTGTGTCTCAACTCTCAAAACATTTGGCAGATGCATTCACATCCATTTCCTGAAAAGGTTAATAAACTATACAGTAGGTTTGATCCATTATATTGGAGTCGTGTGTTTGATGATTTGATTAAAAGAATATGGCATAATAAATCCAGATTCTTCTCTCATACTCGTACATGTAACACCTGGAGTATGGCTAGTACGTAGCAACTTGACATCATTAAAGCAAAATCCATCCTTGAGAGCAAACTACTCTAGAGGAAAGCAGAAAAATCAGAGAAGTAAACTGGTGAAAGTTTGAATGAAATCAGACCAACAAAGAAAGAGAAAGTTATGACTTAAAACAAAAATTGTAACCCTCATAGGTACTATGGGCTCTTTAAATTGGCTGAATCTGTAATGTCTCTGTGATGTAGTTGTGGACAACTTTCCCTTTTGTTCCAGCAAACAAAATGACATTTTTTAATTTTTTTTTTTTGCAAAATGTATGTATGACGCAGTAGGGTCTTTTCTCTTTAGAGCACTTTAAAGGACTAGAAAAGGCACTTTAATAGGAGAAAAAGCAAAAGAATTTCATTTTTTTGTACATGACAAACAGAAGAGTTATGTGCAACTACTGAGCAAATTTGAGATTTTCAGAGATTTAGTCATCTCTTATTTTTTATTTTTGTATAATATTTTATATTGACCGGTTTTGTCTATCCTTTTTTCTGCATTCAAACGAATTGACTCATTACAGGGCTGGATTGCTATTAAAACAATTAGAATACAAGATCATTGAATTTTCACATAAGAATTTCATTTGGAGGACACTTTTTTCACAAGCTATATATACATGTATACCATAATTCCTTTGGTCTCCTACTGCACATTGTCATATTTTGTAGTCTCAACTCAAATTCTTTATACACCAATTCATTTTTAAGCAAACAAGGTATAATGTCAATGTTTTTCTTTTCTTTTAATGATCACCAAAAAGCTTTGAAAGACTAAAGTTTGTAAAAAAACTAGCATGTATGTAAAAGCTTTCAATCGCAGTATCCAGTAAGGGTGGAGGCTCTGGAAGCTAGATGTATGCTCCACCCTCATTATGTAGTTTGAAGGACCAGGAAAATTCACAACTTGCACCAAGTCTACTATACACAAGGGAGCCCAGTTGCACTCCCTACCTACCACTAACCATCCTTTTCTCTGTTTATCAATATCTGGATACTATACTGAAGGGCTAAATGGGAAAAAATACTTTCATAAATCTTATTCTGTTTAATTACTTTGAAATCTATTCAGTTTTCTATAGATTTTGTTTTTGTTTTTGTAAACAATAACTTAAAATACATCAATGCAGGGTATGTAGCTGCATCCAGTTGCTCCAAGTGAGATTAACACCATCATAGAAGGGAGAATAGAACATTTGAACAGAAAAAAAAGATAAGATAAGATGAACATAAAAGTAAAGTTAAAAACAAGTCTTTAGGTCATGAAAACCTCCATGTATGAAACCTGAGAAAATAACATGCAAAAGGATACTAAAAAACTAACATAAATGAAATAACATCAGAATAAATGACTCCTATTTGCAGTGAGGACAATGAGCAGCAATGTTCCGCTGACTCTGCAATCTGTATAACTTATGTCTACAATGTGACCACTATGATTAAATGAGCAAAACACATGAAAAAGATGTGTAAGATATATTGGTTACAATCAATGGTGTTAATCTAAGGATTTATGTGAAGAAATCTCATCCAAATGTTTTAAATACATTTTATCCCCACACACATACATAAGTTTGCTTTTCTTGAACGACAGGATATTTTGTTTCTTCAAAGTTTGCAAATTGTATACTTCTTGAAGTTATACCCCCCAAAAAGAGATTTGCTTTTCAAATCAAAGAGTATTGCAAAACTCCTTACATAGAAAGAGGACAAAATAAAGGTCAGAACAGATGCTTTTTCATTCTGTACATCTTATTAAAGGGACTTGTGTTTGCAAGCTATGGCACGATACATGTCTACATGTAGGTACATATCCAAGGAAAAATTAAAATCAAAATGGAAATTCAACAACTTCAATCAAACTACAAGTATATAAAATTTTAAAAGAATATTTACTCTTTCCATTTTTATCATATTGACATATCTACATAAAACATACAAGAAATTGCACTGAATTAATGAATTATGGCTAGTATGTAATTTGTTATATAAAATCAATAAAATGTACACATTACGTCAAAGACTAAACCTTAATTTTAGTCTTTCACTTTCAAAATCTTGGCCAATAGGCCTCGACACTGATCGATATATATACCTTTAAAATTGAGTTTTAAAATGGTTCTTAAACTAAGGTTAGCCAAAAAAAGTTGCAGTGGAGCTTTCTTGTATCACGTTATCTTCGCCGAGATTCCAATTTCTTCTGTTTCTTGTCCCTCCGTGCTTTCTCCCTGCCATGGATGCTTGTTGCAAGCTTGTAGACAACAAAGCCTGGAAGAGATAAAATGACAAACAAAAACATTGTAACTCCAGTAATAATAATTTTCCACATGTAGGCTAGGAATACATAATTAGAATAACACAATTATACTGAATAGTGAATGGGATGGGGGTAAGGCCAAGCCCAAGCCAGAGCAAGGGCCATTCCACAATCATTCATCCCCCAATAATGCAAAAGAGCCAATTAATTTCCAGTATCATTATCATTTATATGTCTTTATCAACATGATCAAGATTTACTTTACAATAGTGTAGATTGAAAATGTAGGTTCTATAAAGATTGAAAACAAAAACGAGTATGAAATAACATTGACTGATTGATGAGCATGGGCACAAGTGTATTCCATAGAACCTTTCCTTAGTTATGTTTATAGTTTAATTGACAGCACTCAAACTTCATAGAACGAAAAGTGAATAAGCTATAAGTTATGGCATATGCAAATGCCATACAGACATATTTTTATCACCGGTAAGTTAAAACTCACCAATGAGGCCTATGATTATGATGGCTGGTACGATGAACACGCGATTATCGAACCCTTCTTCCATTGGTGAATTTGGGTCTTTGAACTCAACCATGATGAATAATACTGTAGTTGAAAATCAGGAATCTTGTTTAAGTAAACATACAAAAACAGTATGATGATAATTAGCCACCACCGTACAACACAGTTTTTTTACGTCTTGGTAATTCGACAGCGAACTCCTACTAAAGTTCAGTTAGATCAGACAGCATATGGTACACTTTCCCTAGCCAGAGCTCTGGCGGGACTGCCACGTACACATCCGATATGTGCCACTCAGACAAGGTGCAGAGTTTAAAGTTCTGAATCCTTTCATGCAGTTTCTGTCATATGTAGAACATCAAACGTTTTCCAAGTCATATCATCTACAAGGTGTTTTCAATAATTACAAAATTACAAGAAGTGAAAACATCAGCTCAAAAGATCTAGACTACCCAAAGAGCCCATTCATTGATGATCCTTAGTACAGTACATGTATACTAGCTGCACAATTTCAAATTACACCATACGTCGAGCACATATCACAGAGCACTGTCATAATATCGGGATAAGCGGTAAAATTATATCGAATTTTCATGTCAGCATAGACTAAGTATACACTGTCCAAAAGAATACATGCAAAAAAATATATATTTGTGCAGCCAAATTGTTTAATACACTTGATTTACTGTTTCGCATAAATTCTCTTTGCGCCCCTTTCCGCATGTGTTTTTAACGTAGAGTCTAATGTATTTGCAGGCAAAAGTTGACACGTTTGTAGTCTTGATAATGAAAAGTCTTTTTTTTTTAAATTTAAGATAATACATGGCAATGTTATGAGATTGGCTCATGGGCCTTAATTTACTGCTCTATGAACTTACCTCAAAATACAAAAATCTCGTGTACCACCTATGGTGGAAAAAATATTTTCTGCAAATTCCCATTCGTATGGATTTACAGTCGTCTGAAGGTGTGATATCCAGCGCAGTGGGTCTATTTTTGGTAGGTTCATTTCTTTTTTTTTAAAGATTTTGTGTCTTTAAAAAAAAGAGGAAAAGTGTAAACATTAATTATTATCGGTTATGTTGTATCACGACTCGCTGAAACTAAGATATTTTTATTTCATTGTGATCCAATTTTGTATAATACAAAACTAGTCCCTCGTATTCATTTGCTTGTGAGGTCCTGTGACTGTGACGTGTGCATGTGTGCGTTTGTAATTGCGGCCAAAATGAACGTGGAGAATCGAGAATGGGTGGCAGAAGGTTATGATAGTAAAATTGTAATACTAATGAATTACAAAAGGCGCTAGTTCAGAATCATATCCAGACTTTGGCCTGTCACTCTAGCGTGGAGACACCCTACTAAAAAATAAAACCTAGAACGTCTCTAGATTAGGTCTAGATTAGATATCTAGATCTAGATCTAGATCTAGATCTAGATCTAGTCTACCAAATAATATATCAAGTAAATCTTCAACAAATGTCCAAATAATGGTCATGATTTAAAAATTGTTATGTTTCTCATATTACTTTCAAGAGATTGACATATGAACAAATTTGACCCACGTTCAGCCAAAAGAACAATGAGTAGGGAGGCCAATGCCCAAATCTAACTTTTTAATTACTAATTTGTTTAGACCTATTATAAAACAAAGATTAAAAGAAAGCATTTTCTTTCACTAAGAAAACTCGCCCATCTGCCGACTCTAGAATTTCCATAAAATAAGAGATATCCAGCTCATAAGTAGGCCCTTCCTTCTACACCAATCCGTACGTAAGAGCCTTGAAACGATCAATTTCATGTCCCCCAAATTACGTTGAGAATTAGACAGGCCCGAGGGAATAGGCGTGTCATTGCCAGGACAACAAGTTCAAAACTTTGCGCGAATCATCAGCGGCTAGCCTTGAATCGGTCGCAAACACCGACACAGTACAGGCCAGGTACGGCAATTGCTAACTCCGAGAAGCTCCAACACCGGCGCCGCAGGAAGAGCTTCCCGGAGTTACGTAATTGCATGCAAGCCGCTGAAAAATCGAGCCATGCCATGCCAGCTAGCCATGGCATTGAAAGCTCGAAAATCATTTTAATATCAAAAATCAAAATCAAAAATAAATAAAGAGGCAGGCCTACCTTAGTTCTGCGATGTATTCCAAATATTTCCTCATGAGTAAAGATCAATCTGACACTCCTTTATCAATGATCGCGATCGATAAATCCAACTTGCAGCGAACACAATACATACAACGTACGTGCGCAGACGTAGTGTACTGCACTGGCAGAGATATTTCTCTCCCTCTCCCTGACTCTCTCTCTCTCTCTCTCACAAACCACCATACACTAAAACACACACCTTCAAATCATGGCATTCATTCCATTTCTCAATTGAAGTATAGACTGCTCACGTAGACTTTTTTTTTTTTTTTACTGAAATGTCTTTTTCAACACTTCTCATACATTACTGCACCACACTGGTGTCTAGTGATGAGAATGGCTTGAGAGATTTGAGATGGCTATAGCTATGGGGCTCAAACCAACGCAAGATTGCCTTAAAAATCGTACTCTATCTACCTTTGTATGTGCAGTTTGTAAAAATCTGTAATTAAAAAGATATCATCGTTTTTGTTTATATTTTCTAGTTGTTAAAAGTGGCATTTGTGCACATCTGACATCTCTATCTCTTAATCTCTATCAAAAGTTCTTTCATTTAAATTGGATTCCATATTTTTAGGGTCTACATTCTGGCATTGAGAAGGATTTTAGTGAGCAAACCTCTGCGCCCTCTATACCTCTAAATGTGCGCGTCAGTTGTTATCTGCTAGAACAATTATTGGACTAAAATACGTCAAAATCTGCAAAATCGTCAACAAATGGTGAAAGACTGTTACAGATCCATGATTATAGGTATGTTGTAGAGTGTAAAATTGTGTTTTTTATATTTTTTATATTGAATAGATATTTTTATTTTGTTTTTTTCTTTCAGGCAATTTTTTTACTTGGACAACGAGCGCACAAATCGTAGGCGTAGAAGCCTTACGCGCGGGCATTGGCCTCCCTACAATGAGTCATTTTGTGTACCTCCCACACAGACGACGAACGTCCGAGTGCACTAGAGCGTAACACCAGGGTACCGGAATCGTCAATTTTTATGAAATGGGGGTTTATTGTATAAAACTGGTGAGAGTGTGAATGTCAACACTGGTGTGCGTGCGTCACTTTAACCNTCTGTCTCTCTGTCTCTCTCTCCCCTCTTCTTCTCCTGACAAAAGGAAAACAAATCACGAAAATATATGTCTAGCAGATGCAGATGCACATCACAATGCATAAGTCCATTGTCATCCCTCCGTCTAAGATGGGCGGGATCACCCTACAATATGAATACGCGATTCCTTCACTAGCAAATCGACCATGAATATTTAGATCTGCTCGCAAGCGAGTTCAGAGTGCCATTAATTTGCTAAATTTCAGGAAAAGTATAGAATCCTGTGTCTCGTGAGAGATATAATCTATTCCCTACACACCTTTTTTCGTAAAAGATCATCCATAATATCTAAATTCCCTTCAGTAAATTGCTGAAATCAATGTAAAATGTGTCAAATTTGGCGGTCAATGTACGCACAGCTGCAAGCACGGTGCGTAAGCCTCATTGTCCTCTGTGTAATAACTTCGCTTACGCACTCGCACACATTATAGAGGTCATGGGTAAATTCATTAGACTGCTTTTCATTGGATTGAAATTGGTCCTAATTTCTCGACAACTAATCAAATTATGTGTAACATCAGACGATAGGGGATTACCGTACTGTTGGCGCCTGAGCTGGCCCAATAACAATTACTTGTTGGGAACCAAATATTTTTACAAGCATTGCTTCTTTTTGGTTCCCCCATATATCACGTTATGTTAATTACAAACAAACTGTTGAGTATGTAATATTTTGTATTGCACTTAAGTCATCAGTTTATTCATTTAATTGTATTTTGTTTTTGAATGTATTGTTTGTTTGTATAATTACTTGTTCAAATTTATTTGTGAAATATGGAAATAAATTCAAATCAAATCAAATCAAAATAACAAGTCGCAGTTACGAGCATTAGCTCCTTGAAGTACACAACCCCATTGAAAAAAAGCGAATTTTCAAGTGACCTCCATAGAGAATTCACATAGTAAATGATTGATGTCCCCTTTTGAAGACGAAAAGGCCTTAATTTCCAGGGAACAAATAACTTCGAAATTGGTTTCAATGGAAAGAACAGTAATTGAATATGTGATTTCCACCAGAGCTGATGTGAAATCAAGTTTCTTTTCATTGAAGAAGCATTTCTTTGCACACTTAGCGCATTTTCAAAGAAGATTTCACGTGTTGTAGACCGCGGAGCGAGTCCGCGTTTAGCAGATGCTCGAAATTTGTTCATATGTGGCCCACAAGACTTGACTAGGTATAGAGCAAGAAAAACTAAAAGTTATAAAATGCTTATCAAGCAGCATTTGTTTCAGAGTCTAACTTTGAGAGAGTCAGTAGACCTTATTTTGCCATCCGGCCCAGCAACTTGTATAATCTAACGGCTAATCCCATGTACATATATATATTTTTTAATCATGTCATGTTGGTGTTGTTGTGTAGTTTTTAATTGGCAATTAGAGTTGACTATTTTGTGACAAAATTTCAGTAATAATAGGAGCATGTTCTAGTCATTTATTTATTTCTGCTCATATTTTAGGGGAAACACCACATTACCAGTAGGACCAGATAAAAGAGGGGCTGTCATTCCCTTTTTTCCCTGGATGGATTCCAAGTATGAAGTAAAGACTCCAGACTTCTCTCATCTCACATCTGCTGACTTTGAGCATGTCTATGAGCCAGCTGAAGACACATTTCTTCTCTTAGACAGTCTCCAAGAGGAAGCATCTTTCATTCAACACATGAAGTGAGTCAATGATATTAAGTTTTCAATGTACATTTGACATAGCGAAGTACAGGTCAATATAATTACCATGCTAAAAATTGATCTCATATATATTATTTATTTGCCTTTTCTTGTATGCCTTATATGTTATTAGTGTGCAATTAAACTATGGATATTTATGTAAAACATTGAACTGAAATTCAACATGGATTACAAAAAATATAACTTTTTAAAAGTGTTTATGCTGGCCTTTTAAGTTGAGCATGATAAGAAGACTGATAAGTTATAGCAAACATTAGTTTTTAGAACATGTTTCATCATTATATAGCTTATGTCAAAGCGGTTTAATTTGGGGAAACCTTTATAAATCATACACAACTTACATATTGATAGATTTAATATGTATGAAATAATGATATGTATTTGCTTTTAGATGCCTTTTTGATCTGTTTTAATCAGAGTTTGTCCATGTTTAGGCCATCTGTCTGTGTTGAAGTTGGATGTGGATCAGGGGTTGTGATAACTGCTCTCTCAAAACTTCTCAACCAGTCAGCATTATGCATGTAAGTGACATACCTATGGTTCTATTGATTGTATAACATTTCACTGCTTGTAGTAGATTGTATTGTTTGTGCTTGTTTCAGTTCCCATAGATACCAACATAATCATAATATATTCACAATCGTCATGTGCCCCCTTTTAAAATTCAATGTGGTTTACCTTAAACAGACACAAACAAATGTGCCCCTTCTTGTGTTCTTGCGACCCTGCCCCTTTCATATTTTAGATTACATTCTTCTGTTCTTTTCATTTTAAACCCACAACACACAGTGCAACAGACAGAAATCCCTATGCTGCACTTTGTACTAAGAGGACTGCCCAACAAAATTCTTGTCATGTTGAGGTCATAAACTGTGACCTCTTGACCCCATTGGAAAGAAGGCTCCAAGGATCAGTGGATATTCTTATATTCAATCCTCCTTATGTTGTGACCCCATCAGAAGAGGTTTGTATTCCTTTTATTCCCTACTTTCTTTCTTTTTCTTTCTTTCTTGCTGTATACCCGGTAGTCTTAATGTCAAGTTGTATTAAAAATTGGCATATTATGTTATCAAATTAGAGGCTTCAACTAAATGTAGCAAAAGATTTACAATGAAGTTAATTTGATATAAGCTCTACTCCAAATTAGAACAAGAAATGTATAGCATAATATGATAAGTAAAAAAGTAATGACATCAGTATTATACATGTCAAAAGAATCCTTTATTGTGGTGATGGGAGCCTGAATAAAAGACATTTTCTATCATTAAGATCTGCCTCGATCTGCCTCTCATAAGAATAGATTTTCCTACCTGAAACCTATTTCATCTATAAAATCATGTTTCATTTCATCAAATGGATCTGCAAACTGTGTTGGTTGAAATTTGGTTCCACTGTAAAATAATTGTAAGGTGTTTTTGTTGTGTTTTCCAATATAATTTTCCAATACATGTATATCCAATAATGTATACCACCCAAACACAAAGATAAAATTTTGTTACATATTCTGTAGTTGTGTACTTCAGTAATGCTTGTGTAAATGCATTTATGTTTACGGATTGTGCTCTTTTCTTTGATGTATGGCTGTGAGAACAAGTGTGAATGTAAGTATTAATATAAGCTGCACCAAGAATTATATGAAGTACATTTCAAACATTTTGTGCTGTTACGTAGATCAAGAGCAATGGCATTGAAGCCTCCTGGGCTGGAGGAGCAGATGGACGTGAGGTAACAGATAGACTGCTTCCTCTTATACCTAAACTGCTCTCACCTCAGGGAGTAATGTATCTTATAGCCATCAGAGAGAACAAGCCAAGTAAGTTTGCACTGTTAAAATTTATTGCATATTAGATTAGGGCCCTGATATATAAAGAGCTGTGATTGATGCAGATTGATTGCAAGTCCTCCAATCAGTCAACTCGCTATCTTGATATGAAATAATAATTGATTTGAATTTAATAGTCACAACTGTATATAAAAGGTTGTTCCTTACATATCCAAATTAGATCAGATTGATTTGATTTAGTTTATTAATCATGTTTTTAAACAAATAGATAAAGAAAGAATTGAAAATATTTTTTTTGTTATTATTCTGATTTTATCTATTCATCTTTCACATCAATTAAAAAAAAATTGTGAAATGTTTGTAGATTGTAGAGTTGAATACGAGAAGCCAATAATGAAAGAAAGCTGTTTTGTTGTAAATATTTCTCAATAAAGGTAATTTGTAATAACATCATTGTAAAGTTGATGGCACATGAAGATTTTAATTTCCAAATATGTGCTTTTCTCACAGAGGAGTTGATGTCCTGGATATCCTCACTGGGCTTTAAATCCACTGTGGTCCTGGCGAGAAGAGCTGGTCCAGAACACCTCTCTGTCCTCAAGTTTTATAGAGATTCATCAGTGAGATGAGTGTCATCACCTAGTATAAAGAGTCACACTCTATTATTCCACGAAGTCAGTAGCCTTCAGTAGTCAGTAGTCAGTAGGCTAACTAGTTCATTCTCTAGCTGTGTCTGGAGCAGCTAAGTATTTAGGCCTAAAGAGTATAGTCTACAGAGTTGTAGAATTCTGACCCTTAGGTATGCATAATTAACAAGGGTTTGTGTCTGTGAATAAGTTATCACTCTGCAAAATTGACAAACTATGACCAGTCTTTGTAAGTTTATAAATGAGACGGGTTGGAACACCACTCTGATAAGACACTGTAGAAGTTCATAATATTAAAAATATTGTTATAATTATTAGATTCAAGATTCAAAGTTCTGGGACTGTAATTGAAAGTAATTGATTTAAAAGTCTGCACTTTTGACAATACAATTATCTTATTCCCTTTATGGGCTTCATACAGGAACCATGGTAGGTAATAGGTTACAACAATAAAAAAAAAATATCAAGAAAATTATCAATACAGTTAAACATGTATTAGTTTTGAAGAGGAATTACGTTTAAATCAATTACTACTGTTGACATCAAGAGCTCAATCCCCCTCATTGTATCTCCTTATTTGTTTGTCATCGTTGAACAAGACCGTCTTACAGATGCACATGTTCATTTACCTTTTAAGGTTTAATGGATGTACCTTATCCAACTGAGGAAGTTCAAAACTGGATTTTGATTGATGTTGATAGAGTATTAATACAGTGTATTTTTTTACTTATATTATATCAACGGTTGTTATGACAACTTTGGACGATAAAGAGTGTCCACTTTCATTTTTGTTTTTTTGAGTCTAGAGTGTAGATAAACTAGGAAGATAGAGATGGAGAGGGAAACAGAGAGAGAGAGAGAGAGAGAGAGAGAGAGAGAAGACAGGAGGGAGGGAAAGAGAGAGTTGGACAGACAGATAGACAGATAAGAGGATAAGATATTTATAGATATTTGTGGAGAGCAAGATATGGGTCTGTCCAACAAATTGAGAAACAGAGATGTGACCTACCTTTTTGGACAACATTTTGTCAGAGAGAAAATGAAAGGAGGATTTACACAAACACAAACAATTACTCCAATACCAGTATGGAAATAAACAATTTGAAAATGTTAAGAAGGCACCAGAGGACAGTGTAGTAACACCTGGCACCGTCTCCTATCTATTTTTCTATTTTTTCATTCTTTGTTATTTTTTAGTTTTAGTTTTCTTCTTGTAGGATCATGCTTGCTTTTAGATCTACATCATACAAATGTACATACACGCAATTGCATTTTTGTCATACATGTACAATGTCACCTTTCTGAGATATAAGAGTACCGTATATTTCCTCATTCTTATATCTTGTGCTCCACGAATCTCTCATGTTACATGTGTAAGAAATGTTTTTGTTACTTTTGCTTTTTATTAGAGAGGTGAAACACACCGCTTTTTGCCGCTATGACCAGTTGTCAACAACTTTTTTTTAATACCCGAAGTGGCAATTGTTCGCAGTTGCACAATGTTCATTGTTTATTAAATGTATACCCCCCCCCAAAAAAAAAACAACAACAACAACAACAACAAACAAACAGAAAAGCACTTAATTCACAGAGCAAATAAGCAGACCATGAAACAATTCAACTTCATTTTATAATTTCATCTATTTCCAGTTTTCCACCATTATTTCCCTTGATAACCACATTAAATCAGCAGCAGAAATCTACATTGCATGTTTCAAAAATATGCTGAGATTTTGTAATTTCCAGAGATTTGCTTATTTTTGTCATTGTAAGAGCTTATCAGACTAATAATAAGGGAATTGTGCTCATGTCATGTACACCTATTATGCTGAATACCTTTAATTCTTGCTGTATGTTCTTATATCTTAGTCACACCTAAAAGACATACACCTGTCAGTGAGGTATTAGAGCTGAATCTACAGTGTATTAAAACCCCACCCCTCCTCATTACAAGGTATATATGGAGACAATCTGATAATGTATCAAAAACCTAAGAGAAAGATGACAATCGAGACAATAAAAGTTTGTGCTAAGTGCCAAATTGAAAGGGAAAGGTCCTTGTTATGAAATATACATGTATGAACAATACTGGCCATTTCCATGACGAGAACAGCCCATGACGATCATCACAGCTTAGTGTTGGCTTCACAAATACCAACTTACACGCCTTCTACTATTTTTCATTCTGAGGTAAGTTGTTATAATGAGGCTTTAGAGCACAGTTGCAAATAGTTCCATAATATAATCAATTGTAATATATAAAGTAGCAAAAAGCATCTAATCTTGACGTGTGCCCACAGTACTATGACCTGAAATAATTGTATCTAAACACAAACAATTTTTATAGGCAAGATGCATGTACAACAGCCGAATACCAAATGTGCAAACTTAAAAATGACTTCAAAATATCAAAACAGACATTACATTTATCCTACGGTAGATTCTTGCGATCTTCTTACATACATGAAAATCTCAAAGGGGTATACATTCATACAAGTATGAAAGCACTAAAGGAATGTATTCATTTGCTCCTTGATAAAGAATGGCTGCTTCACCATCATCACAAGAATTGCATAAAGTCCATTACTATGTCCTTACAACGTGTTTTAAATATTACCGGTTTTTTCAAAGACAAACACAGTGTACTAGCCTGTTCAGATTATATATATATATAAGTCGTACAAATAATATGGGCATAAAGACTGGATAATTACAACATCATATAAAGAAACAAATTTGAAAAGTTCAATTGACAAGACTGCTGGCCAATCATCAGTCCCACCCAATCATTTGTTTGTTTACAATGCATTTGGGCAAGATTGAGACCCTGATCGAGTTTTCATTCCAAACGGTGCTCAAATAAGCCTTTACTAGACAACGTTTGTTCTAAATTTCTTCTCCTATAGCTATAATTTCATATATTATTCTCTGCAACAAAATGAATTCTGGAAGTCTAAAACAGGTTAAGTTACGATCAAGGTTCCAATACACTGCGAATCTTGATATGTATGGTAGGCTTCCACACTGGACTGCCATAGCATCCTGCTTATGCACAGCACTCATATGTCGTAAAATTATTTCTGTCTAAAAGCATTCATAGGCATTGGCATCATATTATAACAGCACAGACATTGAAAGTGAATAGTACATGGCTAAACTGACAGGCACTTTTTAGACACCATACTGCAATGACAATGTTTGATTCATTTACTGATGCAGACAACAACAAAATAAAAAAAAAAACTTTGAACATCCAATGATGATTTCACCTGTTTTAAATCAGGACAGGAACTTCCTATGTTGTGGGATATTTAACAAACTACTTCTCCTTGCATACATGTACATGTATCTTGCTTTTTAATTAGTCTCTTAACATAACTTCTGAATCATGGTATACAATAATTTACATTATCAATAGTAAATTACTTATTCTGCCAGATAGTTGATATTGAGGTACAGGAAAATTATTTTAAAACAGGTAAATACAGTGTGTGACAGTGTGTCTATAATAACATGAAGTTAAACACAAAAGCTCTCTCATTTTACTATAAAATTCTTTATAAAACCACTTGTAAAAATATCATGGAAATCTAATAACCTTAGAAACATCAAATGAAATACAAAATATACACAAACATCTTTTGTACTTGGGTACATAAAATCATACATATTTTCATTGAATATTTTGTTAACAATAGCTGACTGCAGTCACTGCACCAATGAGCACTTCAGAGTGTCTACTGTCTAGGTGGAGAAATGTACGTATATGTAAGAAAGACAAGTAATAAACTTTTAGTGCCTCTTCACAGAAACTTTATGTTTATGCATAGGCATGTGTACCATGACAGCACTTATAAAGGCATAAATGTATTTGTGTGTCAGTTTTATTGAGTTCATATAAGTATCTTTTTTTTTTACTAACAAATACACACTTACAAGTTAAGGGTATCATAAAACAACAAAATTAAAATATACCTTTAAAACCAATAAACAAAACAATAAGATATCATCTATACATTTGCAGCATTGTACCAGAATTAACAACACACAATTCTGCAACACACTGTACCCCATAAAAATAACATCATAGGCAGTGATGTGTCCGTTATCCGTTAACATGAGTTTAAATCTACCCATCTCCCCCCCCCCCCC
>BEXV01000741.1:88335-100883 GCA_003118195.1 Hemicentrotus pulcherrimus
CCCACCCCCATCCCACCGCCCCCTCCGTCGAGGAAATGTCATATTCATCTGATTTCCCCCGAACCCCTCCCACACTCTTCCTTGTACAGCGTGATTAGATTTGGGAATAGGAACGGACCTATTACACATGGTTATACGACGTCCTCATGATTAAGATAATGAGAAAATCACACATAATTTTGTTGGCAAATTTATGGAATTGGCTACGCAATTATATTTCTAAGTGCTCATTTGAAATAGATTAAACTTCAATTCACTGCAAAATAATAGATTGCATTTCCTTCGTCAGATTCAATTTCTAACATTTCTTACGTTTGCATCTGGGTGCTGGTGTACATCCCGTAAGGGCATTGTCATCTGGATATCCCGCGAAGTAGAAGGGCACATATGCTCTGTTGGAGTGCCCAGGGTTGGTAGCCTGCTCGAAGCGGACACAGATGAATTTCATCTCATCGCAGGACATCCTGCGCGCGTCCAGGTTATACGGGATATTCCTCAGCTTGGGGAACTTCTTGCCCTTCCGGTGTCTCTGCGACCTTTGTTCAGCGGTGAGGACGTTATTGGCAACGCTGTAGGCGAATCCTTCCCCATTGGGGTTCCGGCTTGTCCAGATGGTCATGTTCCAGAGGTCCTCCCCTTGGACACCCGTTGTCAAGTCAGTCTCGTGGAAGTTGACGGAGACATTGAGCAGCATGCGGTTCTTCTTACCGGACATGAGCTTGGGAGTCGATGTCACCCTGGCAACGGGAAGGACCTCGCTGACATTCACGACTGCAAAGAGTACGGAAGGAACGGAGAAGGGCAAGAGACAAGCGGGAAAAGATAGAAAGAGAGAAAGAAGAAAATTAGAAAGAGAGAAATAAAGAAGTAGAGCCCGGGTGTAGAGATAAAATTGTAAGTCAACGACATGAAAATGCCCATCCACTTTGCTCTTTTTTTTTAATTCTTAAAATCTTTGCTATACTTAAAATCTATAGACACACTCTCCTATTTAGAATCCTTCATTGATTCTTTTATTTGCCTTCATCATACCGGCTCATAAAGTCGCATCAAAGGAATATACTTTATATATTTTAACGCAAAAGACAGCGCTAGAGAGAGAGAGAGAGAGAGACTGAGGGGCGGTGGTAATAATGGGCAACGTGGAAGCACCACTAGATGCTGTCCTTCTGACTATTTATATGAATTCTAAATTACCACAATTTCTGCAGTCTATTGTATATAGTGTATCATATATATTGTATGTCATTTAACATATTCATATTAATTTCCATGAATTCCAAATTCCCTCACTTTTCCCCCGATCGTACTGCGATTGGTATTGATTATCCACAGCGCACTTAAGAAACTGTTACTTCGGCTTGATATGACAGAATCCTAGGATAGAATCAGGTTTTAGAAAGATTAGGTTTGCTTTTATTTCTTTTCACTGACTTTTATTGCGGAGGTTGAGCTCAATTCCACTAACCTGCACTAAATGGCTCAAAATGTCATATTGATGGCGTATACATGCAGGGCTGTACATTCTAAATTATAAATTCACCAACTCTCAACAAATCTAAAAAAGCAGGATGACTGTATTACAACCATGCCTTCCATTTCGACAAGAGATATACCCGAGGGCAGGAGAAGTGTGACGTAAGGTATCCACTATTATGTTCACATCACGTCACATTGTTATTAGGCCCAACTCTCGAAGGAGGTTAGAATTAGGTTTATTTTTTTATTGTTGGTTTGTTTCCGAAGATTCCTGTAATGGCTTTCACTGCTTGGAAAAACCATTTGCACGATACCTATTTTTGAAAGATTTCCCCTTTTTTAAATTAGGTTACGCCAAAATCCTCATTTCTTTGAACCCTTGATCGCTATATATGTAGAACGGACTCAATAATCATTTCGTATGTAGGGGTTTATCTTGTCACTTAAAACACCTCTGCCTATATTTCACAAAGATCAAGATCCTAAAAATATTTTGATGATAAGAATTGATACGGGTAAATTAATTGAATAGTTCTACGAAAGTAAAGTCTTCTAAAGGAAAAAATTACGTGCGCACTGTTTTCGATCTCCTTAATGATTATGAGTAATGTGTTGCAAAGAAGCAGGAGATATAGTTCTTATTCTTCCAGTTGAAAATTATGCGGGTATTCTATTATCTTGACGAGACGACAGCAACCGAAGTAAAATAAAGAAGATGCTCGATATAATTAGTATGCTCTAAAAATTGTGATATACTGTTTTTTATCATAGGGGTTGGTCTCTAATCGATTGAAATAAATATTGTAAAGTTTTTAAAAGTAATGCCATTTATCGAACAGACATTTCATTGAAATTATTATTAATGAAACGTAATGTTTACCTGAGGTTGAATTCACAATAGTTCAACATTGTAAAATCCTCACTTCTAACTGCATGCGGAAAATGCTCAAAAGACCTTCCCTTGTTAGAAGTAACTAGCACAACACGGCATAGGCCTATTTCTTTTCATTTGTTTTCATTGAATGTTCCAGGGACGAAGACATACACGAGTAATGACTCAGGACAGACATGTGTACAATAACATCATGTTTAACGTCCAATTTATTCGAATATTGTGATTGAAATAGAGTCTGTTTTTAATTGTCCTTGCCAGCTAGATAAGTGACATGTATTAAGTCATTAATGATAGTCTTCAGGAAAACATAATGCTAATTATAGCGTAAAAGGAAATATAGGATTACCTGGGAAAGTCTAACGCAAAATTATGCTATTTTCATTTCAAGGTATATAAAAATTGTATGCACCCTCAGATTTGCAGACAATGAGGCTGATACATGTTTTAGCCAAAATCATAATCCTACGCAAAATTGTAACTTTAAATCTTTGGTATATGTTTGTATCATTTTTATTTACATTTCATTCTACGATATGTTAATGCAGTGCTCAAAAGAAATTTGTAGTAACTTAAATAAAAGTATATTCTGACACTCTGATGACACACTTTATCAAAATATTTTACTGAAAAAGTCAAACTAAACACCCTAAAGGAGTTGGGTAAAAACTAGAACATGCATGTGTCGTAGATAAAGTTTACTAAATGCTAAGTTAAATTTTACTCATCAAACATGCATGTTCCTTTATACTCATTGTGGGTTAAACTTTACCCAACTCTTTACTAATAAAGTGAAGTTCCAGAAATACCAGAAAATTAAATGTAAACTGACCAAAAGAAACGATTTGCATTTTGAGATTAATACAGATATCAAGGCAACGTATCTGAAACAGGGAACTAAAAAAACGACATAAATTTCCTAGCATCAATAACGATCTTCTAAATTCTAACTATTTCTTTCATGTATATTTCTCCAAAACGACATTTTCTGTCAATGCAGAAACAAAAAGTGCGTCAGCGGGAAATCCTCAAATTTACCTTGAAGAATTATATTTGTATGAATATATTTGTAATCTATGAGATAAATGTCACATCATTTTCGAATTCCAGCTGACTTTGTTTGAGATCTTGAGACAGTCAGGAAACTCGAAGGGAAATATGAATCATCTTTTTACTTAAAGTTTGACGATTTTTTTTTCTTTTGCCAAAACTTTGTTATGTTCATTGGTGGTTTTCTTGGCATTTTGGCAATCCCTCGCTGCTGCCAAAATGTCAGCAAAATAGCTGATGCTTATCTCAGGTTGGACGCTTCCGTTTGCATGTCAAGATGGTTGGAGGTTCTTTGCCATCCATGACACCAAACTTGTCTGCATGTTAAAGAGAAAGTGAATCAAGTTCTGGGAAAGAGGGGGGGGGGACTTCAGTTTTCATTGTTTTATGTTAGTGTGGAAGATTATCATGAATAAATTTCCTCTGAATGGGGCAGCTCTTCAAATGCCCTTACATTACAATCTGACAAGAAATAGATGCAATTTGTGGACTTTGGACCAAACTCTCATGCCGCATGTTTACGTGGTCCCATATATACATCTCTGTGTACAGTGTATGTGAATTTCATCAAGACTGAATCAATCTATTATCACTTTGATGAATTCAAAACCTTTTAGTTAACATGAATTGTTATGTGCTATCAATCTATTCCAGTCGCTTCCACAGCGTTCCACTACGAAATCGCATGCCCAGAACTCTAATTCAGCTTTAAGAGGGAACTTAGATCTGTAATTTTGTTGGAAAGGCGAAGAAATCGAGTCGTCGTTTCCAAAAATCTGACAAAAAAGATTATCACTGTACATATCAAAGAACATAAAAGGAATTAAAGCGACCATCTGTATGTCATATGAAGATCAAGGGCGTTATCAAACCTATCAAAAACAGACGTTTCCCACGAATTTAGAGACACTGTTAATCTAAGAATAATGATAACTTGGAGGCTGACCAAGCGCAGGATACTAGATGCTATCCATCAAGAACGAAAAATAAAATAATTACAACTTTATCATACACATGCATGATAGAGAATTGACATGCTTTTAACATGTACATAGAAATATTAGCAGAATCAATGACATGAGTGATTGTCTCGGGGAAAAAATATTAATCATTCAGCAAAAATATGTGTTGGAATCATTAGATATTTGTCTAATGTAAGTGAATATTATTATTTTATTAAGGTAAATCCTTAAAGACTTATTCGAATTTTCCCGTTCCCCACGGTCTTTGAGACTGTCTAACTCCATATGAATGATGATAAGATCATATTTTGTTTTTATTGGTCAAAATCGTTTCCTTTGAACAAAGCTTGTAGGGGTGGCCCAGCGTTGGAAAGCCTTGTTGCGTGCGATGTCGGATTTTCTGTATTTTGTTAATCATGCTACCCTTGTTAGTCATACAAAAGATAGACATGATATGAGAGAGGTTCGGGTGGGATAGGATGGGGAGATGGGGGGGGGGTGAGAAAGAGATGTCCGGACTGGTGTTCCATAGATGACTATATTAAAAGTGAACATTTCCGGGGTTCTCAATGTGTCTTTGATTATGCAGGCAAAACAGGTTTATTATTACCACAAAAAAAATGGGATTAAGGGCCTAGCTATGGCACACGCACACAAAAACGCTCACAGTGGTATACACAACTGTCTCATCCCTGCCCCCTCTCCCTCACCCTCCCTCACCCTCCCCCCTCTCTCCCCCTCTCTCTCCCTCTCTCTCTCTCTCTCTCTCTCTCTCTCTCTCTCTCTGTATGCCTGTATCTCCCTCCCTCACTCATTTGTACTCGTTCTCTCCGCACCTGACACATCTCTCTCTTCCTCACTCTCACTTTCTCTCTGCCATCGCTTTTAGCTCTGTACTCGCTCTGTACTTTTTATGCTTCACTTTCCCTTTTCATTTCTCCACCTCCTCCCCATATAAATATTTACCCCTCTCTCTCTCTCTCTCTCTCTCTCTCTTTCTCTTTCTCTCTCTCTCTCTCTCTCTCTCTCTCTCTCTCTCTCTCTCTCTCTCTCTCAATTCCTATGTAAGGAATAGTTGATACCAATTTATCTACCAATATTTGTATCTAATATTATTATTATTATCATTATTAATATTCTTCTTATCAATATTAGACCTATCATAATTATTATAATTGTTATTTCTGTTGTTTTCATAATCATGAAACTTACTGTAGGGACACATCGGGCAGCATTCGCCCGGAGGGTGTATCTCATTGTCACAGGTGGTGGGTGGGCAGCCCAGGATCACACATTCTATAGTAGCGTTGGCACAGGTACAGGTGCTACAATCGTTCACCTCCCAACTCTCTCCGTGAGAGTAGGGGATTCCCCGGTAGACGCAGGGTAGGAGGTACATGTTCTCCGAGCTGATGAAACTAACACTGGAATATTCCTCTGGATATATAAGCGGATGAGATGACGGTGTAAGGGAAGAGGCGAGAGAAGCAAAAAGGTGAAAGAGAGAAAGTGACAAGGAGGAAAGAGCAATATAAAAAAAAAAAGAGAAGAAGAAGGAGATAAGGAGATGAACAAGGACAAGAAGAAGAAAAAAGAAAAAGAGGAAGAATAATAAGAAAAAAAAAGAAGAGGTAGAAGAAGGAAAAGAGGTAGTGGAAGGCGAAGGAGCAGAAAAAAGAAAAAAAGAAAAATGAAGAAGAACAACAACAGGAAAGAATAGGAGAGTGGACAGGAAAAAGCAGAAGAACAAGAAGAACAAGAACAAGGAGAAGAGGAAAGGGTGGAAGGAGAGAGAGAAGAAGAAGGAGAGGGAATAGAAGGAATAGGAGGGGAAGGAGGAAAATGTACAGAGGAAGAAGAAGAAGATGAAGAAGAATGGAGAAGAGGGGAGAGGAAGCAGAAAGAAAAGAATGAGAAATCGGTGGTGACGTTGATAAAGGAGAAGAGAAGTAGGGGGGGGGGAGATAAAATGAAGACCGTAAGAATTTGAAGAATATAAAGATGAGAGGGGGTGAAAGAGAAGATGACAATATATTTGTTATAATGTTGTTAGAAGTGCGAGAAGAGAAGACGAGAGATTATGTATGTGATAAATAAAGATACAGGAATGACAGAGAACATTCAAGTTATGACGAGAGGGGAAAGAATTTCATAATCGGGACCAAGATAGATGAATAGAAATTGGTAAAGAAACGGGAAGGGGAGAGAGAGGAAAGGAGGGAGAAGGAGATAGAGAGAGAGAGAGAGAGAGAGAGAGAGAGGGGGGCGGGCGTGGATGGTATGACGCAGATGGAATGCACAAAGGACAAAATGAAAAGTTAAAAAATATCATTATTTGTTGCAATGTACATGAAGATTAATTACATTAACGAGCAATGCAAGTAAACAATTGCGAAAATGATCATACTCTGCGCATGAAATTAATAATATTAATTTTGATGAAGATTTTAGGAGCATAAGATGATGAATGGAGAACGCAACCATGCTAACAATATTGCTCAGATAATACGAATATGGCATCGTTAGATGTATAGTGATAAAGTTAAAGATGGCGTAATTATGATGTAAATTATTGTGCATAGAAAAATTACAATCACTTATAGAAATCAGTAGAATGGTTGCTTATTAAAGTGACTCGGTATCATTGTTGAAGGTCAGTGATAAAATGCGTTATTTTTGTATGAAATGCTACTTATTATATTCCTTCTACTTAACTTTCCCTCTAACATGCACAAAATCCTGAAGAAAAAAATCTCAGACCACAAAGATAGTTATGGTTTTCTCTAAAGGCGTCATTATGCGACACCCTCCAACAGTGAATTTCCCCAACCATTTTTTTAATTTTCCCAACCGTTTTTCCATGAAAATAAAACAGGCTTTTAAAAATCTTTAAACATTCAAAATTTCTGGATTGGTATACAAAGCCAATTCATTGCTTTTTGAAGATTTACATTCACCTAAAATGTAATTGAATTGTAATAATATAGTTGGGAGAATTGAGGAATCGATCAGATCAGTTTTTCCCAATTTTTATCATTAATAATGGTCTGTTTTTCACTTTTACTTGCAGGTTATCTTTACTCATACATCTAGTATCGAAGTACCTTAGCACTATTTTCTCTCATCTGAACAATGTTACCAAGTCCTTTTAACAAGCATTTATGCTTTCTTAGCAGTCAGGTAAAATAACCACCACTAAAGGAGAATTTGATTAGTCTAAAGAAGAAAAGACCGACATGCGATAGAGTTAGTGAATATGAAAGGTTTTCCTGTTGGATTGCCTTTTGCATTATTAAATTCAAATTTGAATTCAAAATAATTCAAAATCCATGAAGGAGTTAAAATGAAAGCAATGATTGCTAAGAGGGTTTCAATGCTGATGGTATGCTCTATTCACGCGATAGTTAAAGTACAATAAATTGTTTTCTTGACTAATGCAGGCTATAAAGTACAAATATCCCCAAGATCAAAAATGCAATACACAAGAATATTGGAATTAAAAAAATTATCATTAGACGCTTTTGAATAAGATTCCCTAAAGGATGTCTAAGTCTAGACGTATTTAAAATGCTATGATCTCGATCTCATATCATGATTATAACGAAACAGCTTTTCCATTTTGCTCACTTTCTATAGTTGGCCACGGGAAGGATGTGATGAAATAATTTAATGATTCACAAATTTGATAACTGTGTCCATTGAGAATTTTCCAAAAAAAGTCTTACCGGCTGTACGTTATGAGAACATGTAATTGAAACCTGATTTATCATTGGAAAAAAAAATCTTATCTGAGACGAAATTATCGCCACTCCAGGGAGTATGTATCATACTTTATGCGTCTTTGATAATAAGGGCTTAAAGACTGAGGAGCAAGAGAGTTGACTGAGGTGTAATTGGAAGATTAATGACATGATTATCATTCAGTTGCAGGAAACGGTCAAATTAAAACATTGTCACTTAAAGTAAACCAGATGTAATGATACCGAATGCATATCCGACGCATATTCAGGTTTCAAGCAGTACTGAATGCATAATTTGTACAAAATAAACTTGTATTATAAAGAATATATGTGATAAGAATTTTATCAGCATTTCACAAACAGTAGAGAAATCTATTTCTATTATGAAAATATTCAGAAAAGAATATTTCAATGATATATTACATTCATCTGAGGAACTTGGTGTGATATTTATCGATATTATCATGGTTGTAGAAATGCATTTTTTCCCAATCACTTGTATGGTATACATGATATAAGTTAAAACGACTTAACATCATGTACTATAAAATATAGGGAAATCTATTTCATCTCTCACACCATGCATTTGAAACATTCTTATTAGTTATAGTATAAATCATAATCTTACACTCCATAATTTCCTTATCATTTAAGGCCTAGGTAAAATCTTCTTCTTCTTTTCCCCAAAATGGTGATAAATCAATTGTTCTACCTAAAGAATTAAAGGTATTACAAAGTTTTGGGAAATTTTGAAAAATGGGTGAATAGTGATTCTTTTCAATTTTGATATGATTGGATGCCACTGTGGATGTATCAAAAGCACTAGAAATTTTAGACCCTAAAACACTTCTGCTTTCGAGAAAAAATGAATAAAAATATTTATCGGTGCTCCCGATAAATGTTGATAAATTTCAAAAAGCTCCTACGGCCGTACAATGGTAGATGCGACCATGAAAATCTCAGAATATGTAGTTGTGGTATATAATTTCCGAACGGGGATAGCTGATCGGTCGATTTTAGTCAATAAACATTGCTTTATAGCTTAATTAATATATTGACCTTGAGAGGGAGCTATTCAACATAAAGTGTTTATTATTTACAAATTCATAACTTTAGAGTCGATTTCGACCGCGACAACGATCACTGAATAATATAAGATCGCATATGCTTCGAATATGTTCATTTGAACCAAATTCATGACCCCATACCAAAACTTTCTATTACATTTAATGGGAATGTTTTTTCCGTCTGTTTCAATCTTATGCGATGTCATAGTTAGACTGCCCACATTTTATACAAGAAAACATACCATGGAATGCAAATGCCACAATGATTCGGTAGACTGTACTATAGTGCATCATAGGTATTTTGCGACGTCATTACATTTCCGTCTTCAAAACCGTAAAGAGTGTGTAATCTTGACACGAAACGCGGTCATCTTTCAAATTAGACCAATTTCAAAATTATTTTCGATGGACAAAAATAGTTTGATTTCGATTCCCATGGTAACGAGGTACCGGGGGCTACCATCAATCTCTTTCATTAAATCCTGTCTTGATGTGATCCAAACACGTCCGATATGGTCCTCTAGGGAGAGATTTTCCATTTGTATTTACTTTAGATATCGCTTTGATCATCTTACATTTTTTTTTTTTTTCTAAAGTCATTTTGTGAAATGAGAAGACATAGAAACCATTTCACTTTGATAATGTAACTACTAGATGCATGAGAATATTATATTTCCCATGGATATTCTTTCAAACACGGAGTATAACTAAACAGTAATAAAACATAAACATATAAACCAAAACTAATTACGACACCACATGCCGTAAAAATACACTTATTTTCAATTTGGTAATCGTAAAAAGTATTATCAAAATATCAAAAGTACAAAATATGAAATTTCCTGCGAACTTGCTTAGTTATATTTAAATTAATTATATTTGAATAAATATTTTGTGTATTATTGATGTTCCATTGATTTGCTAAACTGTAAGCAAAATTATGTTATTGTTTGAATATTGAATAAACACCTCTAAGAGGCAAAGAGAAGAAGAAGAAAAATTATCAAAATATCAAGAATAAAGCTCGTCTTAATACACCTCGGACAGTCCTTTTTCACGTAACAAGTTTGTTTAAATCATATTCGTTTTACAAATTTACTAACGAGTGCGTAATCAAACAGATCCTATTACGATGTATTACCCACTTCCTATGCAGCCTTGGCACTTCAGAATCAACTATAATCAGCAATGAGGTTATCAAATAACTATACTCGGTTTGCATTCAGTATGATTAGGAAACCTATTTAAGTTTTGAAGGGAAAGTCCAACCTGGTACTTAGTTGGTTTTAATATAAGCAACAAAAATAAGATAAGCAAATTGGTGAAATTGAGCAATATCCTATCAAAAATAGAAAAACTTCGAACTTTTTGAGTTGGCATCCGTTAAACACAAATCAACAACACGGTGACGGTTCTTGCGAGCTACTCTCCAATTTATCGTTACCAAAAATGTCATAATCTTTAATTTCTTAGTTATTGATGACGGGATATATTTGTTTCATACAGAGGTTGTATAGAACCATATTTAGGGCGAATGTATGATTAATGATTTTCTTAAGGGAAATATACATTTTGGAAGTTTTAAAGTACAGGGTGAAGGGGAGGGCAGCTTGCAAAATACGTCAGAAATGCCAATTTCTATTTAATTGATCGCACCTTCAAAGTTCATTACTTTGATATTTTTAATCGTTTTTTGCTCAAACTTTCTGCTTCTATTTAACCCAGATTAATTATCAGGGTGGGCTTTCCCTTTAACATGTTTATAGGTATAATATAATATGTATATATATATATATATATATATATATAAGCCATTAATATTTCGAGATATCAAATTCAGGTGAATTAAGCAAGCGTAGAATCTTTGTCTAACTGACTTTGAAAGCGTTCGTATTAATCGATTTGGTGGTATATTTATCTCCATGCTTCTCTCTCTCTCTCTCTCTCTCTCTCCCTTTAACTGTCTCTCTCTTTCTTTATCTCTCTCTCCCCCTTCTCTCTCTCTCTCTCTCTCTCTCTCTCTCTCTCTCTCTCTCTCTCTCCATCTGTGTATCTTTTTGTCTCTTTTAGTCTCCCACTCTCCTTCGCTATGTCTCTCCCATCGATAGTACTTGGTCTCTCTTCTGCTCTCATGAAAGTTGTATATTCTGATATCAATGCCTGTAATGCAAAGTTCTAATGCAAATTCTTATTCTAATAACTATATTAAAGAGCTTGGATTAATGATGGACTATCATTGTATATGTTCTGTAGAACTGCCTCAACGGAATTCTTTTCACTTAATTTTTGTTGAAAAAATATCAATAATCAAGTCAATTTCCAAGCCTAATAAAGATGGTATGATTAGCAGAAAAAAATAACGGGCACCTTACGGAGAATGATCATAAATGTCTGAGGTGTGGCTGTTTTCCTAAAACTTGTCAAATCTGCGCTTGGCAAGGTTTGGGGATTTTAAAAATTGATATCATTGAAGAAAAAAACAGTTCCAATACCTGGATGCTGGTCTAAGGGCCTACATTCTACTAAAATCCACAACGCGTTATTTTGTATTTGTAAATATTTCTTGTTTCTAGTGTTACATGTAATTGGACTTTTCTGGAAAAATCAATCAAGAGTCAAGAATAATCCGAAGTGTCTCATGGCTGAAAAAACATCGCGCACGCGCCCCCATCACAATATCAGAGAGCCAGCCTTCTATCAGCGATCATTGATGAATTTATGAAGCTAGACAAAAAAAATCTTACAAGTAATTCTAGCAGTACTCATTAATAATCATCTGATCATGGGACCTTTGCGAATAAAGTTCCAGATTACAATTATGGGTCACACAAAAGTAATTTCGTTAACACTGCAGAGGTATAAGCATGTTCGTTTTACGTACCTTCTTGGGCGGAAGTAACGGCAGCGAAAAAAACTACAACCAACGTCAGGATGAGCAAATACATATGCTGATTCCCGTTACCATGGAGACCCCTCTCCCTTCTTTCTTCCTCCTTCATGTTGGGAGTATATGAATGGATACAAGTGGTGAAAGTATTGAGAGAAAGTGTTCTAAAGGTAGCTCAATCAGTAATTTTTCAAGTTAAAAACTTTCTGGAAGGTCCTCACTTTGTCTTCTTCGCTGTTTGAGCTAACGCCTCTATCTGAGCAGCATCCAGTATGATGTTTGATCTTTTAAGAACTTCCCCTCTCTTTCGCAAGAGTGTTATTGACGAGAAATTCTTTCTGGCAGCTTTCCAGGATCCATGCGTCTCTCCACACTAGTGAAAGTCTCTCACATACAGGAGATCAGTGTCCGAGAGTTACAGACATAAACATGATGAAGAAACATGATGAACGGGGGGGGGGGGGGGGGGGG
>BEXV01000741.1:117434-128671 GCA_003118195.1 Hemicentrotus pulcherrimus
GGGTGTGTGTGTTTAATGTACGAGAGAGGTATGGAGAGAAGAATAAAAAATAGAAGAAGATAAATAAATATGACTGTAACTTGCAATTGTATATGTTTCCTCATTACATAAATTCTAAAATGCTCGTTTAAAAATCATTTTTAAAATTTGAAATTTTGTTTATCATAAAACCTGAAAATCCTGGCAAAAATTACAACATAACTACGAGTAATGTTGGTTTAAAAGGCTGGAAAGGGAAAAAAAACTTCTAAAAATGTCTTCCTCATATCAAACCAAAATGTCGTAATAATGCTATGGACATTAATGGAAGAGGATAAGAAAGTTCGCAATTCAATTCACCCTATATACGAGTATCTCATTCATCGTTGGGTGTTGGTCTTGTTAGGGTTTTATATTTGGTCAATTCAAATAATTAGAAGTACATGTACATATATTATTTTATTTTCTTCATATGGACTCAAAAGAAAACTATGCAAGATAATTATATATGACAGTGACGATACCAAATGGAAGAACCAGAAGTAACATCTCTCTCATGTTTCCTCATAAGAAGAGAGAGATGAGCCGGGTTAGGACGTTATTAACACCGCAGGGCAGAGATACAACGACCAACTTTCAGAATCAGATGCAATATCATACTTAGCAGTTGTTCAATAATGTTGCCTCTCTAACATTCAGACCGTTAAACCAATGAAAAGTTCACGATCCCATGCTGTTCCTGTAATGCGTAAAATATGAAAAAACCTAGGCGAACAATCAATGTTTTGAGGCAAAAATCTTATTGATTTCCAGTGGCAAAGCATGGGTCGTGCCATTGGGGGGGGGTATATAGGTTTTACTCGTTAAATAAAATGCAGATTATGACACCCCGACGACTTGGAGGGGCAGGTTAGTTTGTATCGATTTTTTTAAATTTTCTCTCCATCCTCGTCCCCTGCGCTATTCGATTAGGGAGGGGGTGGGGTGGGGAGTTGCCAATACATCAACAACACCGTTTAATCTCCAAGGCTTTGAACTATAGAGTTATTTTTAGACTTTTTTCTTTTCTTTTAAAAAAAATCAGAAGTGTCTCATTTTTTAAAGCAGTGTTGTAGCAATCATGACAGTGCGCGGCAAGGGATTAGACAAGTGGGGTTTTTCAAGGTTAAGTGGTACTTGAGAAGGTTAACTAAATTAGAAAGCCTACATGGTTGCTTTATTTGTTTAATATAGGAATCGTTAATTGAGTGACTGAGCGAATGTGAAAGCCAGGAACACCACCACGTAGAATCCTCTATACACAAGGGAAATAAAGAATTACTGCCCTTGATATGGGAATATGATATTAAAAGTAAGCAAAAATTACTGCCTTTTTCACCGCCCCTAGGAGGTCAGTTGTCATAAAAGCAGCTAGAATGGAAAACAACATTATACCCCACCTTGATTTTTTTTTAAGATCAGATTTTTTGGTTTCATTTCCTGCAATTGCTAAATGAAATGACAAAATATTTTCCCCATTAAAGAGAGGGTTGAGTTCTGGGAAGAGTTGAAAAATAATTTGTGAACTTTATCATTCTTATTATGCAAGTGTGGAAGAACATCAGATAAGACATGTTTCCTGAAAAGCATGGCTCTTCAGTTTAATGCCTTCGTATTCTAAATATGTCATGTTCATCGTAAAACTCGGGGGGGGGGTAGGTTTTTTACGCCACGTGTTCGTGTAGTCAAATATATATATTTCTGTGTACAGTGTTTGTAACTTTAACAAGACTTGGCCAAATTTCTTTTCATTTTGATGATTCCAGAACCTTGCAATACACACAAATTCTTATATGCTAGATGATTAACCTTTTCTGGTCGATTCCACACCGTTTCTTTCACAATGCAATCGCATGACCAGAACTCAACTTCATCTTTAAATGATGTCGGTGAAGGTTGCTTGTAATACAGCAGTGTCTGCACGAGAGCTCATATGTTTTTCCATTAAGACTGTGTGGATTAACAGTTGCATTTTTTAAAACTATTTCCCTTCGATAGAGGGGAGGATGAAAACGAAAACGAAAACTTAAACCAATGAATATCAGTCAAATACATCCGTATCATGTTACAAGATTACCTTAATAATTATGTGATGCGCAGTTAATATTTTGTGTTACTATTTCCATTGGAGTCAGAGCCGGAGTCAGAGTTATTATGTTTCCCCCTTTCGCTGTTTTTATTATATTTT
Organism: Hemicentrotus pulcherrimus; assembly: GCA_003118195.1. Lineage (NCBI taxonomy): Eukaryota > Metazoa > Echinodermata > Echinoidea > Camarodonta > Strongylocentrotidae > Hemicentrotus > Hemicentrotus pulcherrimus. The sequence goes on from BEXV01000741.1 coordinate 119,641, forward strand.
TTATTCATAATTTCATTAATCACGGTCCCATGAACATTATTAAACTTGAATGTGAAAGTGCTTATTAAAGGCGTAATATTGTGAATTATTAAAAGGAAATCCTGTTCCATTAAGAGGGAAAAGTGAGAAAAAAATCATTATAGCGAAATCTGTGAATATAACCGGATTTAAGTTCAATAAATATAGTCAAGATTCTGTATATGCATGTATGCATGTATTGACTGATGAACCCGTGATGATATATTAATAACTGTGACAAATATCAATTCAGCCCGCCGTCGATGGTTTTACGAGCTCTAAAGTTGTCAACGAAATAATTGCCCCGGCTTGCATGCGCGACTATAGTGAAAGATTTACAAGCCGATTAATGTTGCTGTTATACTGTCCAATCTAATATGTTGATATGTTTTTCGTGTTTTTTTTTATAGCCATGTTGCATGCTCACAGATGCTTTTTACAGTCGATGTTTATGGATTTAAAACATGTATATATAGAAACATTATTCAGCAATCATATGGTTTCTCAATCCAATCCAAATTGTGTTCTTTATCATAATCATTAACAAAGAAAGCTGTCAAAGCTGTTTTTTTAATCAATGTATTATATTAGCATCATAAGTAATTAAAAAAAAGATAAGTCATGTTGAAAACAAGGAAACATTATACTAAGAAATGAAATAGAAATGGCATTCTATCGTCATTTGGTAGGAAGGTTGGAAAGTTGTACCTGGAAAAAAAACGTTGCACCCGTTATCAAAATAACGAACATTGTATTGGGATATAAACGTACCAACAAACTTATCACGACGCCTTAAAAAAAATCATGAGAAAATGAAAACTCCAGACATTCAAATCCATAAAATACAGTGATGTTAGTTTAAGAATGATGAACTAAAAAGAACGTCTGATAAACCGTAACCAATCATAATGGAAGCCCCGCTATTTATATACACGAAACCACGGTGATCTATTTTCTTTCATTAGATGGTCTAGAATAGGAAAAATGAGGAAAGGGCAATGAAAGTCGGAATATTTTGAAGAATTATGCATAGCTTGCATCATGCAAAGTTATAAATTGAATTTATAAATCACAATTTTGTTGTCGCGAATTTCTTTTGCACTTCATATGCCTCATTTTCCTATTTCTATATAGACTGTAATTTTGCCATTGTTTCATGCAAATCTTGCTATTCAATCAATAATACTCAATAATCTTTAATAATACATGTAAGATACCGACTATACTCATACTTTATAACCTGCTTTGCAGAAGCGGATCTAGAGGGGTGTTGGGGGGGCAACTTGGACTCGGTTGCTACGCTCCCTCGCATACCACCCAAACCCCCCCCCCCTTTATAAAAAGCTGGATCCGCCCCTGCTTTGACTATAGTGTCTTTGAATTCTGTCTTTCATTGCTACACATTAGAATAGTATTAGTATTCTTTCTCTCTTCGTGTATTACAATCCCATTTTTAACCAAGATCATTATTAGTGAGCCGTGCAAGTAAGTAAGTGTGATGCCTGTTTGTACTAAACGATGCTCCAATTTGAATTTTAAATATCTTTATTTGGGTGTGGTTGTAAAGAAAAATGACAATTTTTCATAATTTAATTTCTTGTTCAGGGAGAAACAATGTAACTATTTTGGCCCATACGCATTGATTGAAACTCGAATTCTGGGAAGAGAGTTTTCGCCCGTCCACGGCAGTTAAATGAATTTCATCCCTTCATTACTCTGTTCATACTTATTGTTCGATCTTTGTTTCTGTAAGAGATCTACTTTCACTTTTTGATAAATTTGTTTATAATATGAAAACGAAAAAAAATCGATTTCATTATAGATTTCACGTGCAATTACTGGGCTGATCGTTTTCACGTTGAATCATGCATCATAGATAATATTTTGCGAATGGTTACTGTGGTCAAGTGACGTATATTTCACCATATAAAGCTGAGTGTTAGATAACAGTTGAATGGTTTGAAATATGTCTGCATATGCCAGGATTATTAAGGACCGTTATAAATTTGTCTTAAGGAATTTTGCTCAAAATAATGATTTAAATTCTCAGATATGAAATTAGGACCCCATGATCCCAGACGCAAGCTTTTGCCCTAATCTTATGTGGTTTTATAGATTGAATTTTAATGAAAAATGTTAGATACCTGTAGAAACACCCTAAAAAACAGTTTGTCTATACGGCTTATATTAATTTAAACACAAAATTTTGCTTGGCTATTCTACTGATTGGCATTGTGTTGATAGATAAATGACAATAAAATAGGAATTTAAATCAAGAATTGTCACTGCATCTATCCAATAGTGTTTTAAATCTTATGAACAACACATGACACCATTTCTTTGAACGATTCTTCTTTTTTTTCTTCTTTCTTCTTCTTTACGTATACTTTCATTTGTTGCCCTAGGCTAAACGCTAATATTTGCTTTAATTAAGGCATTCTATCTGCCTGCCCAAGTGTAGAAATGGATACTCGATATATATTCATAATGTCACCATGGTTTGAATTGTTTTGAACTGGCTTGAATACTCAATCTTCAAATAAATGTAAAGACCAAAATACACCATGAAAGACTTTGATGAGTGTTTGGATAACCACCTATAAAAACAGAAAAAGAATGTTGTTTTTACGTATAAATGGATTTTTGTATTTATAACAAAAAATGGAGAAAAAACAATATTACTAACAATTGGCATTGATTCCCTTTTGCATTCTTTCCGTAGGAATTGAATATCATCATTATTTTTTAGCTATGACAATAAAAAGCATTTCATTTTATTCTCTGCCCCAAATTCTTACGAAAATATAACTCCAAAAGGAAATTGGCGTCGTGATGATTAAGGTTGCAGTAACCTCAGTTCTTCATGCCTATTGAGTAAGATTGGGAACGATGTCTAATAGTTCTGAACGCTCCATTGAAGATATGGTTCTGGACATTTACATTTGAAATATCGGACATTTATTGTGAGCTCGGGGTTGGAAGGACATTTAGCGTTTCTTGGCCTGCTTTCGAACTATTTGTATTCGGACATTACCGTCATTGCTTGAAATTTGACTCTTATATATGCGGCGATTTTCTGGTTATCAAAACAGACAGCAAAGGGCAATTTTCTTTAAGAGCTATCCGGTGATGTTTTTCCATTTCTACTGTCGGTTCATTTACGTCGCATTGAAGTGTATATTAAATCAATGACACGGCAAGAATATTTTGAAGCTGTTGTATTATCTCTCATTTCTATGGCGAAAAGTTGGGAACTGAAAATTATTTGTTCATTAAAGAAAAACTTGAGTTCTGGTAAAAGTAGACAATGAATTCTCACAGAATCAAACGAAACTTACACTGAATGTTCAAGATTACAAATAGATGACATGTGCTAAACAATTTTGGAAGAAAATGTATACTTGCTGAGTAATGAGCATAGAAAGACAAGGAAATCAAGGTAGTACTAGCCTCGACACCATGTGTGTTGTCCCATATATAGCTTTTTGTGTACAGTGCTTGATACTTTACCAAGACTCGGTCAAATTTATTACGATTTTAATGACTCCAGAACATTGCAGTGCACACCAATACTTACATGCTACATGATCAACTGTTTCTGATCCTTTCCACACCTTTTCTTTGACAATGCAATCGCATTACCAGTACTAAAGTTTATCTTTAATTGCATTATAGAACTTTGGAAAAATACTCTTTTTTTTCTCCTCACAAGATGGGCCTATATGACTGATCACTTTACTTTCTGATGCTGTTTATATCACTAAAAAAAGGAAGAGAAGTTCGGATGACAAAGCTTTTGTTGGGAACGCCATGAATGAAAAATGACAGTCTGCTCAAGCTTTTGCTTATAACGGCGACCTTCTGCTTTCTTTCTTTACACACACAATGGCCCAACGTATACATTGACTCTTACTCATGTATTAAACAATTGTTTCTATATTTTGTATATTGTTTGTATACCTTATGTTTTATATAATTATATATATTTGTTGTATAATTGATTTGTTTGATTGCAGAAAATAAAGTCTTTGAAATGAAAATATTACTAATATTACTATGAAGTATTTGGCGTCACCTTTGCCTGAGAGGCGAAAAGCGAACTGAATCACTGTAATCCTCGGGTCTCATATCCTGATTGAGAAGATGCAGTGGACCACTACAGCGGGATTTTACCCCACTCTTAAACGAATAGTGCAGTGAGTTCTTTACGTGCAAAGAATTGTTGACTCTCTTTTATTCTTTTCCATTTAACGTCCTATCCGAGGGTAGTCACGTCAAGGTGAGTAGTTATATCATCATCAAAAAGCCCCATTAAAAATGATATGGCTTGATATGTACATCTAATTACATCCCTTTCAGGTAGATAGGGAGAAAGACCACAAAAACTTGTTCGCGCTCTGCAAAGGTTTGGACATGACATGACTAAATTGAATAGAACGTTTCTTTAAATAGAAAGAAAGAAGAAAAAAAGGGGAAACCATATTTTTCCATCAATAACTTATTATCGTATTATCAAGTCAAAGTTCAATTCACACTCTTTCATTACCACAAAATATGATATGGTAGTGTCAAGAATGAATTTGAAGTTTTAAGTGAGTGATGTCAAAAGTAGTTAACGCTCAGAAGTGATGTATTATGAAATTCCGTTTAAGTAAAATGCAAAGAATAAAAAACCGACGGATAAAGACACAACGCAAAGATTTCGTAACCCTCCTATATTTACCTTTCAATGTTTTACGCAACCTTAAATGAGATCTGAGTTCCTAATTGGCCCCAATAGACAAGGCAATAGGAGTAAAAGACAAACAGGAAATGAAAGCAAACTGAGGATCAGCATGCCAAATTAATGGTCGTAGAAACCCACTCTGGTGCACAAATCAAATTTTACACTGCTGATTTAATATGCTTTCAGTTCATATTATAAAACAATGTGGTATCATAATGAAAGGGGGCAAAAATGTTTAAGATAGATTCCAGTAAGTGTAGTTATGTTTATTTGCTGATATGTTGCTAGCGAACGGCGTTTGGTTCCTTTAATTTTAAGAAACAAATTCATGGTATAGTCAGCATCGACCAAATACCTGCCCAGAATAAACGAGAATCATTGTTTCGATTAGCCCCAAGGTTTGAACAAACAAGCAGGCGCTGATTATTACACGGTTTCTTATAACGAAGGTCACAGAGACTGATGAACTAACTGTGGTGTATATCGCTTTAGCATGTTGATTTTTGTAATATTCAAGGGGCGGGAAGTGGCATTTAAAAGTAGTATGGGTATATGGATTGTGAGATTGAGACAACCCTAGGAAATATAACAAGAACTAAGAATGCTTAACGATGACAAATGTGAAAATATCCCTCTATCCCTACACGTATATCTGCTATAATGATGGTTCGGGGACTTTTCTTGGGACTTCCTTTTTGGACTTTCAATATTCTGTTTCCAGCAATGCACAGGTAACCCATTTCGAAATAGTGTTATTAAGGTAAATGAAACATGAGAGAGAGAGAGAGAGAGAGAGAGAGAGAGAGAGAGGAGGGGGGTGGGGGAGGTACAAGCAAAAATTAAATGTTGAAGATAACTCGTAAGAAAAATAAATAAATGATGACATCTTTATATATATTACAGTGAGATGGGGCTATTTAAAGGGGCATCATGTCTTGCTCATTAATTCAGGGCATTTACGAAGTTATTAGGAATAATGTTTGTTTGATATACAAAACACTTACTGTAAAAAAGTACGATCGGAAAGGGTTTCGTTTGAGTGATTTCCCTAACAATGTGACCCTNTTCTGTATATTTTAATCAACCCCTTTTAAAAATATACTTAAACAAAAAAGGCCGACGAGTGACATCATTTGTAAAATGTGAGATTTGAATATTTTGACATGTTGTATGCAATGTTTTTTGTTATTTCATTGGATCTAGCAAGAGGGTCTTTTTAAATAGTTATGTAACACTGTTTAGTAATAAGAATATTGTTGGATGCGCATCGTTATTTCAGCCTTGACAGTCCGTCTATCTAAGGAAGATTTGAAGTTCTTCACGGATACTAAGCTAGATCCAAAGGTTTCGTACTAAATCGGCCTCCAAGGTTTCGTACTAAATTTGGCCTCCAGTAAGCCGTATGGAGCATCATATTTTCTTACAATTAAGGTGATATAATGCGGGTTACACAAACCATTAAAGCCGTTATACAATTATTATGTCGATGTGCACGCTGGTTGAGCGTTGTGTGCTTTTCAAGTCACTTAATTTCACACTGCTTTATTCATCCAACCAACACCAACATCAACATCAAGTCATTCCAGAGATGCTTTCTTATCGCTGTCCAACAAGCGGGAGATACCATCATCATAATAAGCATTTAATTAACATAAGCAATCCAGTGTACCCTGAGATAGGTGTGTCAATAATACCAGTCGGATGCCATACTTTTGAGATGGTTACGTAACTTTCATCGTTTCAGTATGCTCTGTGAAGAATAAACTCGGTACTCTCTTGAAGATACAATTGAGTGCCGTCCGTGTGCTAACATTTTGAAAGGAACTGTCTTGAAGCAATTGAGAGAGGTTGATTATGTAGGACACTATAGGAGAAATTAATGTATACTGTGAGGTTTAGAAAATTAATGATTAAAAATGAACACAAATTGACTCACTCCTCCAGAAAATCGCGTGCACTTTACTCAGAAATGTGTACAGAGGACTACATGAGAGTTTGTTCCAAACATTAATTTCTTAACATATTTCGAATGTAAGGGCATTTGGAGAGTAATTTTATAAGAATAAGAAAACACGAATAAGTTTGCATTTTCCAGTACTCAACCTGCTCTTTAATGGCGGAGGAGTGTAAATCGACTCTTTTAGGAGGTATTAGGCCTTTAGGGATCACCTTATTCTTGAGTTGAATTCATTGTATATTTTGTTGGTCCTACGTACTCCACAGTTTTAATTACTCGAGTGAGAGAGAGAGACAGAGACAGAGAGAGAGAGAGAGAGAGAGAGAGAGAGGGGGAGATATAGATAGATAGATAGAGAGAGAGAGAGAAAGACAGACAGACAGAGAGACAAATAGAGGGAGAGAGAGAGAGATGGGAAAGAGAAAGTGGAATAGGGCGGGAATAACGTTCTTACAATGCTAACGTTTCTTTCTGTTATTCGGTAACCTAATACTAGATCAATCGTAAACATGCATTCTTGCGATCAAAACAATATACCCGTCGATTATCCGTTCCTCAGTGTTTGCACAAATATCATGTTTTGAAATATCCACCAGCAACCTCTACAAAATTAATGTTTAACGATATTGTCTCGTATATCATGAGGAGAAGCGAAATCTGATACACAGAGAGACGCCATTTTAAAATGGCAATCAACAGACAATTTTTTTTATTCGGAGCACGTGCCCCAAGGCTATTTTTTGTGTATATCTTAAACGTCTCGTTTTTATAGGATATTTCGAAGAGGAAAAAAAATAAGTGCGCTACTCTTCTGATTTTTTTTTTCGTTCAGTATTTGGTCACCAGTCGGTGAGGGATATTTACTTTATTGAAATCTAGGACACAGCATTCGTCTCAGAAGAGAGCGCAATTTAAAATGATCACAATAACGCATCATTAAAGGTAGGACAAAGTTTGGGGAAATTTTGAAAATTGGGTGGATAGTAATTCTTTACATATTTGATATATTTGGATGCCCCTGTGGATGTATTTTAATTACTGGAAATTTTAGCCCTTAAAACACTTTTGCTTTCGAGAAAAATTGAATATAAGAATTTACCGGTTCTCCCGGTAAATTTTGATAAATTTCAAATAGTGCCTACGGCCATACAACGTCGCAGCTGCGATCATGAAAATCTCAGAATATGTAGTTGTGATATATAATTTCCAAACGGAATTAGAAAATCGGTCGATTATTGTAAAAAAAAACAACAACAACAACAACAACAACAACATTGTTTTACAGCTTAATTAATATTTGACCTAGAGAGAGAGGTATACAACAAAAAGAGTTTATTATTTACACTTAAGACTTAAAACTGCGAAAACGATCACTGAATATTGTAGGATCGCATGTGATTCTAATATGTTCATTTGATCCAAATTCATGACCCTCTTCCAAAACCTTGTATTATATACCTTTAACGTTTCCAGGACCAAGTTTTCTCTCTCCCTTCTCTCCCTTTTACTCTCCTTTTCTATATATGCATTTCCACCAATATTCCCTCTCTATCATTCTACCCCACACCACCTCTTTATTTATTTATTTATTTATTTATTTCTAATTATTTGACAGGGTAGCCCATTTCCCAACAAATAGTGGTCTTCCATGGGGCCCTGAATGAACATATTTACATCGTTTATAACATTTATACAGAAATAATACTCGTTTGCAAAATAAACATAATACCTAGTAAACAGTAATGGCAATAGGAAAATATAATTAAGTCGCAATTATGTGAATAAGTCATGTAATTATTACAGAACATGCACGTAGTGTATGTTCGGCAGAGCCATTCACAAATTACATCTTTATTTAAACAATCTCTTAAATGAATTGACAGAGGAAGCTGTTCTCAACGAATTATCTAGCTTATTCCATTCAAATATAGAAGAAACAATTGGGCTACACTATAACAATCAGTGTGAAATCTAGGCACACGTAAACATCCACTGTCTATTTGCCTTGTATGATGATCATGTACATCATTAGGATTGATTAAGCCTACCTGAAGGTAAGAAGGTGCCAAGTTATGCATGCATTTATATATTATCATAACGCGACTTAACTCAAACCGCTTGTCTAGTGTCATCAATTTAAGACTTGTGAACAAATCAGCTGACGGTGTGTCATAAGTCTTGTTCAATATTTTTCCTGCGGCCCTCTTTTGAATTTTTTGCAGCTTAGTTTTATGAGAATGAAATCTGTTCGACCATACAACAGAGCAGTAATCTAATCGTGGCAACACTAGACTGTTATAAAGTAACTTTAAGGATTTTTGAGGCAAAAA
>BEXV01000741.1:160251-183104 GCA_003118195.1 Hemicentrotus pulcherrimus
CCCCCCCCCCCGAGATATGAAAGAATTTGTTAGAATAATTAGCATAATACGGCTGATACTTGGGCAAACTCCCAGTCAATTCGTGGCGGTGAGCTGGAGCCTGGAAGTACGTCTGTTTATCTACTATTCATCAATTCGTAAATATTTACAATTGAATGACACACGCCTTTAAGAATAATACAACAACAACATTATAGTCAATTAAGTATACATTTTTTGAGTTATAATCACCATATCTAAGTCGAATTTTTGCGAGTGGTACGCAGAGGTGGCGCTCCAGTTGGGAGGGGGGGCAGCTGGGCATAGTGCCCCCCCCCCACTTTTCCAAGTACCCCAAGAGTGCCCCTTTTTACATGGAAGAACTGACTCTTCAACTTTGTAAGATGTTCCCCTTTGTGTATAGGAAACGTGCCCCTTTTACTTTGTAAAAGTGCCCCTTCCCCTTTTCATCTTTGATAAGAACCCCCTTTTATTTTGACACGTGCCCTTTTCCAATGAATGTCCATTTTCCATTCTCATAACTCAGTGCCCTTTGTCTTTAGTAAATCTGTAGTAAATGCCCCTTTGACGAAAAGTGCCCCTTTTCAGTGACTCATCCATTTCGATAAGTGTCCCCTTTTCCCTCCAATTTCACCCCAATTTATAGATGATAACTATTATTATGTTACTAACCAACGGTCTTTTCAGTCTTCCGTTATGAGAATTGCTTATACCCCACCAGGATTGATTTCCCCCCTCTTTATAGGATGTAATTTTCTGCACTGCGACTTCACAAATCTTCATTTTTTTTCCTCACTTGCTTCGCTCGCTCGCAAATAAATATTCAGACCATCACACCCAACTGCAAAGTATGATACCTAAGCAATATCTTGTATGATGTATAAAAAGAAACTAATACTGAAATCATTCCTGATAAAATAATCACAATATAGGGGTATATACCGATGTCTAAACAATTGTATATTTTTGCCTTGAGATTTCCCTTTGAAGTGTCCTTTTTTCTTCCAGAAACTGCCCTTTTTGTTGGTGCCCCCCCCCCTATTTTGGAAGTAGCTCCAACGCTCCTGTGTACTCTCTCTTTGTCTATTTCTCCCCCTTCCAACGCAACCTCTCTCTCTCTCTCCCTCTCTCTCTCTCTCTCTCTCTCTCTCTTTCCCCCTCCCTCCTAGAAGAAAACAGAACTACTGTTACATTAGTTAGTTTAATCAAGCATTGTCTAACATATTTCGAAATCATCTATTCAGCTACAGCTCGATTCATCCGTATATGTTTTTATTGTAAACATGGTCTTTGTAGGCTAGCCTATCTCAGGACTATTGCAGTGTGGCGAAACTGGAGGTAAGGGCAGCGCCAAAATTGCTAATTATTAGCACCTACAATCAACTTGGTGAAAAAGGACAAACTTTCTTGGACTAATATACTGGTTAGTAATTATTTCGCTAGAGAGTGTGCGTCATTTTATCCAAAAAAATAGGAAATCATGGGTATGAAACAAAGGAAACGCTCTCGGCGGTCTTGCTTTGATACTTGATACTTGAAGAGGTAATTCCTGAAGCAGCTTTTCCAAGCTATAGGCCTACTGGGATGGGATGTGATTAGACAGCAGGTGAAGGCGCAGACAACAAAAGGGTGTACAATTTCTTTATACAGTAAAACAGCCTGCACTAAACAATTCGATGTGATGAAAAATTGAGGTTGGGACTTTATTTAGGCTGGGTGCCCCAGTTAGCAGGCCCCCCCCCCAAATGAAATCTTCTGAATGATCAGCATTTTGAAGTAAATATTGAGTAAGAGTCATTAAAAGAATTATTTAATATTATTTGTACCAAGATCGGTAATATTAATTATGAACGAATAACAACAATTTAATTTATTAATTCTCATAATAAATGATAATCCAAGTCTACTGACCTAAAATGCCCTTTGACCTATACTTTGAGACCTGGAATTTGTGTCATATGATCTGTAAAAGGCCTACTTGATAACCCTTGGGTAGTATACAAGTTTCATGGAATTTGAACAAACACTTTTGAAATTATGCTAAAAAGTCAAAATATTGATGTTGATGCCACAAAAAAAGTCTAAGTTCGCAGACCTGAAATGAAATTTGACCTTCACTTTGTCACCAAAAAGATCAATGACATTATTGATGATACTCGCTACCCCTTATGTTCAAGTTTTATGGAATAGGAATATACTTTTAAAATGATCATGATAAACATTCAAAATCTTACCCTTTGATTAAGTTTTGATGTTGATGTCAGTGGTGGTCCTGGAAAAAAAACGTGGGGGGGGGTGCGAATTTTGAAATTTTCGAGGCCACCCCCCCCCCCCCAAAAAAAATGTGCTGACAGATAGATCCATGCTCTTCCAGCGAGCGAAGAAGTATAGCCCCATCTTGTGACAATAAGCTCTATAGTTTTTAAATGGCCGGATGCGGAGTCAGCTGGCCTGTCATCGATGTACGTGCGTTGTCGGTGCAGCGATTATGGTGCGAGTTTTGCATTCCCAGGGCAGGGTCGCGCACCCGGGTTATACGCGCGTTGAATTCGTGCATGCAAAGCACCTAGCAGAGAGCTTAAGACTGAGACAGTGAGACCATCTGAACATCAACCTTTGTTATTGACTTGTTTTGCTGAAATTTAGTGGTAAGTATTCATGAAGTGTTAGGTGAAATACATTTTACTGTTTTTATCCACACTAAACTTTGTCTGCATTGTAGTAAAATGTTGTTGGCCAGAAGCCGGTACTAATATACTGCGGTAGACTAGGAGAAATTTAATTCACCCAACAATAAAACATGCCCAACACAATACTCAATAGTCAATACTAGGCCTTGATCTAATGAACAAAACAAGGCCTGCGGAATGGAACTAACAACAAATATTATCCCAAAATGACCCCAAATATATATGTACATGAAATTCAATTCAAATGAATTGAATTGTTACTCTTCTGATGACGTGTTAATTGGAGGATCCTTTTGTACCAACTTCGTTAACCTGCACAAGCTAGACCAAATTTTTCTGTCTCTTTCGTTCGTTAGCCTCTTAATTTTTATTGGGATAGGGTCAGCTGTCTCTTTAGAGACCGAAACAGACTAGGGTCTGTAGAAATTATGAGTGTGAGGTGATGTGAATTAATATTATAAAGGCGTGTTCACTCGTCACACAACATAACTCTATTTTTATTTAGCTACGAGGAAACAAGGTTGCACTGACAATAAAATACGAGAAACAAAAGTATTCCCTTTTCGTTATTTTATTGGGTACTAAAAAATGCAGACTAAACACTTGCAAAGTGTAAGTCATGCAAGCACATATGATAATGACTCGGAATGAGAATGACATAAAATAGAATTGATAATATTGAACGGAGTATGAATGGTCATGTTACGTTGAATAAATGCAATGAAATGAATAGAGTTAACGACAGAATGGAAATAGGTCGAAAGTCCAATGAAGATGATGAGAAGTGTAGAACGAAGGAAGGGGCTCACGCGATGATGGTGCGGAGGCTTGATGGCGGAGATGAAGCTTCGTAGTCGCGGCTGAAGAGCCGTGAAGGAATCTCGACGCTGACGCTCGTGATGAAAGTGATGAAGAAGCTCTCAGGCGAGAATAGAAGAGAAGAGTTGTGGCGCTCGACGACGGAACAGTGGGTCGTTCGATGTCGGAGGCGAAGAGAAGAAATGAAGACATCAAGCCGGTGGTGAATTAAGATGGAGCAGTGAGTCGCTCGATGAATAATCCGGACTTTGATGGAGAAATTCATCAGAGTTGCAGTGAGTCGAACTCGTTGATGAAAAAGAGCTACGGTGAATCGAGCTCGTGTGTGAAAGAAAAGAGCTACCGGAACGAAGAAACTGGCAGCTCCCAGCGGAGAGTCAGGTGCCATGTCGGTGCTGACTATAACGTTCTACTGGGAGACTGCAGCCCGATGAACACGGCAGAGGAAGAGTAGATGTGCCGTAGAATAGGCGAAAGGCACAGAAGAATAAAGCCTGAAGAGGAAATCATGAAGACGTCTTGACTCGACCAAGGTGAAAGCGGGAGTGAAGAAAAACCTTGTGGCGTTGAAAATACGCGGGTGAACGATGCGCGGAACCACGGTGCTCGATTGAAAGGAAAAACACACGTGGTCCGAATAATGCATATATAATAGAAGCGTGATGGAAAATAACTGTGAACATGAATGTACGATAAAAGTAGGGCGAATGTAAGAGCCGCTACACGTCTATACCGCCAAGTGCGTAGGTTAGGTGTGCAAATCAGTACACCAAACTTGCAAAACTTATCACCGAATTACTCCTTTTACAGCATATAGACCCTAGATCTAGATCTATATCTGTTGCATTTTACATTGTAAATTATAGCCAATAGGCAATAAGTGCTCTCTCAAAATGTTTTTTATGATATTATTCGAGAGAGCCTTAATTTGCTCCCATACCACTGCACGGAGAGCTAGCACAACAATAAATAAAATCTATCCAAAATCACACTTTCCTGCACCCTACCAATATTGGACAGTGGCTTTGATAAATGTTATGCCACTGTGTCTTCTAAATTGCGAGAGGATTAACTCTGCTCTAACACAAATAAGACAAAGAGAGTTCTCACAATGTGATCAACTATTTTGCCACTAGACATCGTTTATAGCAATAGCGTTAATACTTTATGTATTTGAATATGATTTGTACACTGTCATAGCCATCTTTCCCTCCCATCTCTGCTATTTTTTCTAAGACAGTGTATAGAATGAAAATATGTCTATCCAGTATCCATGCTGTTTTACCTCTTGAGTTTCTTTTCACTATACATGTGCATGTAATTTTTTTGCAGAAAAAGTGTGTCAGTCTTGTGAGTGAAAGAAAGTTTGAAGGAGATGATCACAGATTTTGATGGTCCTTGAAAAATGCAGTTCGCATGTTAAAAGTTTAGAATTAAATTGTTGACTTATTCTAAAGGTCATGTTGGTTGTCAAGCTGTATTTCTGTGATTTAGAGGTACATGCAAACATTGCAAGTTCAAACTGGATCATAAATGATGGGCCACTGACCAGGCAGCCTACTGTACCTCCCAGCTGAATGCAAACAGATTTGTGTAGATCATAATAACAGCATATTGCAGTGAAACAGACGGTTCATACAGCCAGAGTATGTAGCAATCTATATTTGTGAAAATGAAAGAGCTTTGGAAAACAACAACAAAAACAAACAAACAAAATTGATCACAAAATTTGTTAAAACATTTTTGTTTTACTCTGGCCTGTAGACAGAGGACATCTTCCCCCCATCCCCCATTTAGTACAACATGTAGTTCTGAGGAGATCTCATGAAACAGTTGCACAATTCCAACTCCTTTTGAAGTAGATCTTTCTGAATATAGGAGAAGGTTACAACAATTCAGATGCTATCATGCTTTAGATCTAAAACATAGTTTGTAGCTCCTGTCCTCTGATATTGAATTCTATCGTGTGGGACACTCTAATTCTATTGTTCAGGTTTTTTGGCACAGTATTGATACCCAGTAATATTACCCACTGCTCTCTTGTTATCTGCAAATGGCTCAAACTACCTTGAGGTCAAATTAAAAATAAATGATTGGCCAAGGTAATTGTTTACATAATGGTACATTAATGCTTAGCTGTCTGCCATAATTGAAATTCAGCTATCAGACATTCATGTGACAGGCCAAAGGTTCATTGGACATACCACTGTATGTCCTTCCAGATGAGCTATTTACAGACTGGTTTGATATTGTTTCTATGTTTGCTACAGCTGCCTCTCTCTCATTCTCAGGTTTTTTTCCGCTGGAAAGGTAGTGATTTCATTGAAATTTGAAAGGCATTTCATAAGCTTGCATGGTTGTCCTCATGAGGTACATGTATTTGAAGTGTGAAGATGTGCAGTGAGGAAATATGTTCAAATCAAATATGCTCTGATGAATTGAGGTTTCTATTTATAAATTTGTGTCTGAGTGTAAGTTTTAATACAGTATTTCATTAGACATGTACATGTACATGTAGGTGCAGTGGGGAAAATTCTCAGTTGACTTACTTGGCTGTTATCTTGTCAGGTATACATTTACCTTCAGGGACTTATCATTTTGTGCACAAAAAAACTAGCGATGTACATGTACATGTAGTCAGTTTGACAGGAAGATTTGCATGACATCCAAAGATCATTTAAGGCTGCTCTGTAGTCTTTTTTTTTCCCTCTTCTTTTTGTGTCCTCAAGTTGAGATAGTAGAGATCCTCAACCCAAACCTTTGATTTTGTGATTCTTGTTGCTTTTTGCAGGTAGTCATCATCTCGGATCATCATGGCTTCTAAGCGCCCCCACGTAGCGGACGATGAGCATGACAGCGAGCATTACTTTCAAATGGCTCAGTACAAGGTCGTTATAGCCAACACATTCTTGGACCACTGCAGCAAGCTTCACATTGAATCCCGTCCAGGCAATGTGCGCAACTCTGGAATCGTCTGCACTATTGGTATGGTTCATAAGTCATGACAATGTTGTACAAATTTCTTTATGATAGACGTAGACTTTGGTTTCAGATTTCTACCTCTGTATACATTTATACAGTGTATGTGTCTATTTTGGCTGGAAGGTCATTCATTACCCAAAAGTCAAAGAGTTTATAATATTTTTCTATTTGTTTTTGAAAAAGTTCCAAGGTCATTAAGTCACAGTGCCATAAAGTCGACTTCCACATTGTGGTAATTTTATTAAAATTTACCAGGTTTTGTTATGTTTCATTTTTGTAACATTTTTATGTACATTTTGTAAAACATGATTTGCAAACATTTTGTTATTGAGGGTCAGTCAATCAATCATGGCATCTTGATAATTTTATTTTTATGCAAATAAGTGGATTTTTCTTGCAACCCTTATCTGTGCAAGAACAGTCTTTGTTATTCAAGAATTTGGATTTTTAAATCTCGCATTTCATTATCCCCAAAAGGTTGCATTTCTTCTTTTCAGGACCTGTTTCTCGTAGCGTTGACACTCTGATGGATATGATCAAGAATGGCATGAACATCGCTCGCATGAACTTTTCACATGGATCACATGAGGTAAGAAAGAGAAGGTTCAATTTTGTTTGTTTGTTTATTTGATATGTTGTTTTTAAATGCAGGTAAAACCAATATTAATTTACAATTGAGTATGTATGATGTAGGCAGACCTCACCTTCTTTTAAAATAGACATTTTTGCAGTAACAAGTAGAGTGAATGGAAAATGATCATGTTAAATCATTGGTATTGTATCAGTTTTGGGTGATGTAATGTAATCCACAGCATATGCAGAAGTCACCATCTGTAAAGAATTGATATGCATGTACTTCAATTAATTTTTGAAAGTTTACTGTAGATATATTGACATGTAGATTAGGGGAGACCAACAACACTCCCTGCATGCTCCATAGAAAACCTGGACCCTGTTGCATAAAACTTAACATTGATGGTAACTTTGCCATCAATGTTAAGTTATGTGCAACAGGGCCTTGGTTTCATTATGTAGCTGTTAATATCCTTTTCCTCTTTGTGGTGTGATCCTGTAGTACCATGCAGAGACGATCAAGAATGTTCGTGAAGCTGAGAGGCGTCTCACCCAGGTGCGTACGTGCAGCATTGCTGTAGCTCTGGACACAAAGGGACCAGAGATCAGAACTGGACTCTTGGCAGGTGTAAGTATCATCTATCATCAATTCACTTTTATAGATAATGTTAGGTATTACATCCTTTTCCAAGACATTAATCTACCTACGCCACTCTCCATCTAGACTTAGAGTGATATAATGGCAGCAATGCCAAAGCCAGGGTAATAATTGTGGAGCACCAGGAGTGTCATGTTTGACAATGACCAGCGCTACAAGATCTCACTTTTATTATTATTATTACCGGCAATTGCAAGCCCTTGTTTATCTGGAGGAATTTTCAGTGCAGCATGTTGAAGCTGACACAGAACTCTGCGAATGCAATGCAAGTTAGCACCAGTCTAAGCTGTGTACATGTATTTTTATCTTGCCGGTATACTGTATATTGAATTGCAACATAATCACACAGGATAGTGATGACTGTAGGGCATACCATACAAAAAAATCATGAATTTTCTCTAAATCTCTGCTTTTTCCGTCTTTCCTCACAGATTTAGGATAATCCTTATTCCTTGCATGCATTAAATAAAATTAGTATGATAGTGTGAAATAAATTCTAGGTTTAACATGAGGGATTTGTCTTCCAGAGTTGTTGAGGTTTTTTGTTTTGTTCACATAATAGTTGTGCATGTTTCCACTTTTTTTGTGTTCATTTTTATTGTAAGACAGTGCCAATCAAGGTGAATGCCTTTATTTTGCAAAATAAAATCAATTTTTTTTTTAAAGACTATAAAACACCATTTGGTTTTGCTTTAATGCGTTTGTAAAGCGGAGGACAACATCGAACTTGCACAATCCAATCTTGTGTAGCTGTGACATGTTAAAATTCAGTGCAAACTTTCTGACTTTCACTGTCTAAAAATTTGACTCATGACAACCAAAGTTGAAAAGATGAATTGCTATTCATGATTTGACCCAGGGAGGATCAGCAGAAGTCAAGCTAGAAACTGGAAAGATTATCCGTCTCAGTCTAAACAAGGCTGATGCCGAGTCAGGCACTGCAGAGAAGATCTACGTTGACTACCCAAACATGAGGAAGGTCCTGGATGTTGGTGGCACTGTCTTTGTTGATGACGGCTTGATTGCCCTTGCAGTAACTGAAATTGGTGAGTTTGAAATAGCAGTAGTTCCATGCTTAAGACCCTGCCACACATGGGTTTGATTGCTTTGTTAAACCTGGGTCACCCAGAGGCTGGCCTGGAAGCAACTGTAACAATTTCACCCTTGATACACAGTGATTCCAGACAGTAAATCAAAGCTGGTTGGCTCATTACCATCATGTGTATGTAACAAATTCTTTTAGAGCTGTACATAGGGATACCTTTTCTGCCCAATTCGAGAGAAATCTGTAACTAAGTTGTTGATTGTCTTGTGTTTGCACACATAGCCAGAGTCTATAACGTCAAACCAGGTGCCAGGAGTCTGAATTTACAGCTAATGGAAGAACATCTGATAGTAAAAGTAAATTATACATCAGCAGCGATATTGAAAACCTATTCTCAATCATCAGTGCATTTAAATGAAGAATGATGACTAAGTGAAGTAGGAAGCCAAAACCCTATGAACTGATAGATCTACCTTAAAATAAAAGAATGATAAAGTAAAACTTTATTTTTTCTGAACAGGTGCTGACTACCTTGACTGCAAGATTATCAATGGAGGTATGCTAGGGAGCAGAAAGGGGGTTAACCTACCCAATGCTGAGGTAGACTTGCCTGCACTCTCAGAGAAAGACAAGGGAGATCTCAAATTTGGTCTAGAACATGGGGTAAGTTCATGGTACTCTGTAGCAAAAATGCAGGTGAGAGTCTTTTTTTCTCAAAATGATTCATTACTTATAAATGCACAACACTACTATGAAAGGCAAACTCAAGGGCCTGAATTCACAAAGGAGGTTTGTCGACAAACTTTGGTTTTCGTACGTCATATAACACTTTTTTTTACAAACCTGGTTTGTAAAAAACAAAAGGAGGTTTGTTGACATGGGGGCTGTCCATCAGATTTTTCTTTAGGAGATGGTAAAGTTTAGCTTACAAAAGCAAACTGTATCACAGTCTGCTTTCACTGGCATTTGTTGAATTCCCATTTAATGCATGCGCAAATTTTATGCCAGCCGGTGGGACCTCACCCATGAATGTTTTTTCAGAGCATAGCATACTAGAGATCATGGAGCATTCAGTTTGGTCCAGGGGAAGGACCTTTTTTGAGAAATTGTCAGTCATAAAGCCCAACACCAGGACTGTTGCTGTATTGGACTCATTATCAGGGGCAAGCAGATAGTGTGAATTGTCTTTAATATGTCTAGAACTCTTTTCACAGCTTTTAAGTAATGAAAAAAAAAAGTGAGCTGCCACAATCAACTTTTGCCACATGTAGAATGTATATCTATTAAACAGAGTGAATGATGAGTTAAAATATGTGTCCTTGATAACATGTATTGGTGATTTTGATGATAATCATAACGCTTAGATTTTATTACTACTTTGGTTGCTTTCTCTGCCTCTCTGCATGGTTGCTCCATTGCCACACGTGCAATGTTGCACAAAACAATAGGCACTAGTTGACGGAAGGCTTTGTGCAACACAACGATTTTACAAAATTACCCTTTTCCAGTCTTAATCAGCTCCATGACAACCATTTTACACTGGTATAGATTAATCATGCACAGGGAACGGTTAAAATTATCTTGAAATCTTTAGTATATCTATCACGATAGATATAATGTAAAACAGGGAGATTATTTGTGGGAAATGGAGAGTTAATGTCTGTACCCTTGTTCTCCTGTGTCAGGTTGAGATGGTGTTTGCATCCTTCATACGTAAGGCTACTGATGTTCATCAGGTGAGAGATGTGTTGGGTGAGAAAGGAGCTCACATCAAGATCATCAGAAAGATTGAGAACCAGGAAGGTGTGGCCAAGTAAGTCATCTAAAATCTACTATTTTGCCACTTATGAAATGGTGCGGTAAGAAAACCATTGGACACCTATTGACCTGAAAAGACCTGGACCCCCCTCCCCCCTCAAAAAAAAACAACAACAACACAACAACAACAACAATATTTAATTAGGAATTAGAAATGGCATATTCGAATGTAATCCTTCCTGATTGAGTTTTGAGTTCTGAAATAAATTTTTGAGTAGTTATGATCAAATTTGCAACAAAAAAAAATCGTTGTTGCCTGACATAAATCTGTTTTTTTGACAATGCAAGGCTGAAATCAATTGTAATTTCAATTAATACAAGTATAAAGTGAGAGAGTGTGGTGGTACTGACTGTGCATTTCTGCCTATAGGAAAATATACAAATTGTTTCATATGTAAAAGAGATATTAGATTTAGTTTTAGGGTGCAATTCCATGCTACAAGTACTAGAAAAAGTAATTTTCTTCTTTTTTGTATCATAAATCTTTTGTAGTTTCTTTTTACATATGCTTACATTGGGACTTGATACTGATTTGGTGGTACACAAAGGCCCCCAGATCTAACTCTGTATCTTCACAGAGGGCCCCTATGTATGCTGACCCCTAAAATCTCACTTCGGACCTTCTGTGAAAAAAAACTTAGTGTTGGGCCCTGCTTAAAAATGCCTTTCTTTGCTTCCCTCCCTCTAGATTTGACGAGATCTTGGAAGCAAGTGATGGTATCATGGTTGCCCGTGGTGACCTTGGTATTGAGATCCCACCTGAGAAGGTCTTCCTAGCTCAGAAGATGATGATCAGTAGATGCAACAAGATTGGCAAATCAGTCATCTGTGCTACTCAGGTGAGACACAACATAATGGGACTTATGATTTAAGAAACTAATAATCATGGATGCCCGTGGTGAACTTGGTAATGAGATCCCACCGGAAAAGGTTTATCTGGTTTAGAAGATGATGGTCAGTAGATGCAACAAGGTGGGCAAACGAGTAAAACCAGTCATCTGTGCTGCTCAGGTGATCCAGGATATAGTGTAATATTTATCTAGGTCCCAATGACTTAGCAGAATC
This sequence comes from Hemicentrotus pulcherrimus, assembly GCA_003118195.1. Classification (NCBI taxonomy): domain Eukaryota; kingdom Metazoa; phylum Echinodermata; class Echinoidea; order Camarodonta; family Strongylocentrotidae; genus Hemicentrotus; species Hemicentrotus pulcherrimus. The sequence continues at coordinate 171,902 of BEXV01000741.1, forward strand.
AAAAATTTGAAAAAGGATTTACATCTTTATAAAGAATACTGCAACCAAAAGGGGAAAAATGTGCACCTTCAAATGAAGGAGTGGGTATCAAGGCATACATGTGCACTGTACTTGAATAAATTCCTTCTGAACATCATAAGGAACAAAAACCACAAATTTACAAGGATCATAAAAGAAAAAATAAAGGTGAAAGAAGATGTTCACCATATATTTACTGGTTGAGGGAAATTGCATATCAAATACATAGCAATTTACTCTCGCCAGCTCACAAGTCTCACTTTTTACTGCTAAGGTTTTCACTTTTAACTGACAGATCTTTCACTCCTATCTTAGGCAGTTAGGAGTGAAAGATCTGTCAGGTAAGAGTGAAAACCTTAGCAGTAAAAAGTAAGACTTTCTTATATAACCCTTCCAAACAAGCTTCTCTGTTCGAGGGAGATAGAGAGAGAGAGACCAGTCATGAAGGTCACAAGAAAGACACCGGTTGCGCTGCGGAGTATATAGGGAGAAGGGCGTCATTGAGCACAAAAACAGAGAGCTCAAAGTCATATTGAGAGAGAGAGAGGACACAAGGACAGGAAAAAGTCAAGAGAGGAAGCAAGCAGAAGGGGCTGAATGACAGTGCAAGGTTGAAATGAGAGTTAAGGGTAAACAAGAGCAAAGGGAGAGAACGAGAGCTCTGAAAGTCAAGGCAAAGTCAAAGTGAGAAGAGACAGAGAGAAAGTTATGAAAGTGAATGCAAGGTCAAAGTGAGGAGAGCATAGAGGAGAAGTAGGAGAGGTCAGGTCCCTGGAGAGAGTATGAGAAACCCTGCGAAAGAAAAACAAACAAAGCAAGAGGAATGAAGAAAGAACTGCGCTGTATGTAAGACATCCTTTACATAGACTAGTACAATAATCATGAATTGTTTTAAAGTAGACTCAAGCATGGAATAATATATATATATATAATATTACACCGAATATCGTAACCAAACTGCATTTCGTCGGCCTTATGCCAAAAGGGCCTTAACCGGATTTTTGGGGTTATTGAGTTATTAACATCACCTTGTAGATTTCATCATTCTCTTTAAAATGATGTGCTTCACTTGTTGAAATTCGATTTATTTATGAAGATAATTATGAATTTCAAAAGGGCCTTAACGCGTATCTCATCGTTTTCCTTACGCCAAAAGGGCCTTAACCTACACGTATGATCTATTTGCGTTAGGAGGGCCTTTCTGGCAAACCAAAGGTGTCGCGAAACAAGAAAATTTCCTTATGCCAGAAGGGCGCTAACTATGCGCGCGTAATATGCGCGCCCTTTTGGCATAGCGACGCGTAGGTTACGCCCCTTTTTGGCACAATGCCGAGTAGGTTACGGCCCTTCTGGCATAAATACGCTGCATTCAAGCCTTATGCCAAAAGGGCCCTAACATGTTTTTTGCACATAGCATGTACAATTCTGAATATTTTATAACACATTTAACACATTTCATGTAAAACTTAATAACTTAACATATTTATCGAAATTGGCTTCAAAAACAAAAAAACGACCACAAACTTTTGATTATTAGAGAGGCCAAAACCTTTAAACGCGATTATCTCGGAATGGCCAAAAGCAGTTAAGGCCTTTTGGCAGAAGGCCGACGATTTAATTACCGTTTCATGCAGTTAATTCCTGGAGCCTATTTCATAACAACTGCCACAGATGAAAAATCTGCTCACAGCCAATTAATTGCAAGGATTTCAGTAGCTTATACAAATTATTGTATTTTGCTATTGGTATTTTGTTAAGAAACAGGGCCCAGGTTTACTGGGTTACTATGTGGCACAAAGTGCCTTCCTGTTTTTCATCTTTAAAGATATTGGCTTGTATTTATAAAGGTTGACCAAAATAAATCTGGTTTAACTTTGTCCATTTATGTATGGAGTGCCAAGTGTCACTATTTCATTCTGTAATTCTGTAACAAAAAAAATGAACAAAGTGATTCCGGTCATGGAAAGAAAACAGAAAAATTTACTTCCTGTTGACTTGATTTTTGTTTGTTCATTTTGGAAGAGAATTATGGTAAATTTACAGGGTTAGGAGGTCGACACTTGGCATTCCTTACATTAGTGAACTAAAATCTACCCATGAAAACCCGGAGTAAAGCTAGTACTTGTGTATAAATACTGCTAAATCTGCTAAGTATTTGAATTATAGATTGCGATTTCAATTTATTTTTGTGTAATTCCATCTGTGTACATGTATTTAGATGTTGGAGAGCATGGTGAACAACCCCCGTCCAACCAGGGCAGAGACTAGCGATGTCGCCAATGCTGTGCTTGATGGAGCAGACTGTGTCATGTTGTCAGGGGAGACAGCAAAGGGAAAATACCCAGTTGAAGCTGTCAGCATGATGCACAGGGTAATTGAATTATGTTTCCTTGTTATGTTTGTACCCAATTTACTTATTCATACAGAATATACACATATATGATATCAATATTTTGTCCTTTATGCATATTCATGGAAAGATAAAATTTGGATGAAGCCAGTTAACCCATACTTGTTCACATAATTTAGGATCATGCACCCATTGTAGAAAGTAGATTATCATTGGTTTGCCCTTTACACTGTGTGGCCAGGTTGATTTAGAATATAAACACAGCGTGGGCCATTAGTAAGAATCAGCCACACAGGCTGTACTATTGGAACAGTCCATACACTTGAAGCGGTAGCCATGGGTGTTTGAACGTGTTTGAAGGTAATGAAGGTGAATAATTAAACAAATCCCTGAATGTAATTAAGTTGTTTTATAAAATGGTGATGTCATTTGATTAATTATCCTCATCTCAAATTCATAGATCTAGAGTCAACATACGTGAACTGGCAGGGCACAAAAATTGCTGATGACCAGTCATTAGAAAGTGCTAATGATGAGTTATAGGACCTATCATCCATTCATGTGTTGAATAACGAACCCTTTGTTGGCTATGTTTTTCCTAGATCTCTCGAGAAGCAGAGGCTGCTGTGTTCCACAGGCAGCAGTTTGAAGAGTTGACCAGGGAGGTTGATATGCCAACCAGCGCTGGTCTCACTGTAGCCATAGCAGCTGTCGAAGCATCCTACAAATGCTTGGCGGGTGCTATTATTGTGCTCACAAAGACCGGAAGGTAAGGAACAACAGAAGAGATTAATGGTCACATCATCTGTTTAGAGCCAAAATGGCGTTAACTCACATACTTAAGCACAGAGATTCCACCCCTCTGACTCTTAACAGACAATTTGACAAACTCGCAACTAAATCATAGAATCCTTGCAGTTCAACGTTAAAGTGCAGAAGACGTCATAAGACATGAAAGTGGGGGGTTTCATATATGTGAACAATGGTGTTTGCATGGATGTAGTACTATTTTGAGGACCCATTAGAAAGATTAAATTGAAACATATGAATAACATGTGTGATCACAAAAGTTTAGATTGACTAGATATTACTGTAAAACCAGAAAGTTTTACATGAATCTTGACCACTCGAAATGCAAAGAAAAAATGACAGGTCCCCGAGCACAATGCTTAGCGAATGATTGTACATGTACATTGATTGATTGTACGATCTGTTGATTATATGTATCGGTCAATTGCAAAATAGCAATCAATCAGGACCCAGGCAGTATGATGAATATCAGAGGGAGAATAAAGCTGGAAGCATAATTGAGTTAGTTGTATTCTTGTTATCATTTTGAAAAATAAGTATTATAAAATGGGTTCAAGAATTTAGCCAATGAGAAGTGCCGAAATAGGTCACATGTGCGTGCATTAATTTTAACCATATGCACAGGGAATGCATTTTGATGAATACAACCGTCAACTTCTAGACTTTATACTCATATTATTGACCCATCTTATGAAACAAATATGTTTTAGCTCGTTCATTAGTGATATGCACTGCACTTAGGCAAGTCAATATGAGGCCAGTCTCGTTCCTTATCCTACTGTGACTTAACCTGCGTGCAGTGCATATTCACTAATGCACTCGCAAACATGTATTATTTGTTTTATAAAACATAGTTTTTTCAATTCTTATTAATATATCTCGACCAAGTCAGACACTGTGTTGTATTCCTCCTTTTCATCCAGGTCTGCCCACATGATTTCTCGCTTCCGTCCTCTTGCCCCGATCCTGGCCGTGACCCGTGACCAGGTCATTGCTCGCCAGATCCATCTCCACCGTGGATGCTTCCCCCTCCTCTACCCCTACCCGGCAGAGGAGAAGGAACGCAACTGGTCAGAGGATATCGACAATCGCGTCAAGTTCGCTGTAGAGATCGGCAAAGGCAGAAAGTTTTTCCAAGACAACACCCCAGTTATCGTGGTGACTGGATGGCGATCTGGTGCGGGCTTCACCAACACCATGCGCATCATATACGCGTAAAGAGACACCAAAGATAGATGAGGGAAATCCAAAGAATTTGTATGCAGATTTCATCCTCTCGCTCTACAGTCCCAATCCATCACTAAAACAGTTGTTTACTTAATTGTTTTAATGTGTTGCAGATTGAAATATTTTAGTATGTACTAGGTGGTGGTTGTCCAAAGGAATCTAAAAATATTTGTTGCACATGTATGTGTCCAAATGCAATTATTACTAGGTTTCATACAGGGTTGCATATATTGTTCAACCGGTCTGCATTTACTGCTTGAGCAATCATTCAATACAGAAGAAATCAGAAGAGTAGGTACTCAATATTGTAATGCTGTTTGTAGGATTTGATTTGATTGATTGATTTTCAATTCTTGGTGAAGAATGGAGAAAAAGGCACTTGTCTCCTAGGGATGGTAACCTATTTGATGTATGGTACCTTAATGAGCATATAAGATTATACCAGTGTCTACATCAGTTATATTTATCCCTTGTTCAATTATTATGAATGATTTCATCCTATAAATGTTGTACCCCTATCGTATTGAACAGTATTGGAAATACATATATTGTATATACATATATTGTATCAGCACAAACGTATCATTATAAATGTACCAGGTAGTTTATTGTTAAGCTTTGTATATCAATCACTGTTAAAACAGCAGTTCTGTGAGCATTGGATAAGTATCATCGACATCATTTTTTTTTTTGCAGTGATCCTGAAGTGAAAATAGATAGGACCATGCATTGGACTGAGAAGTAACTCTTGTTCTTTTTGTGTAGTGCCAAAGTGTTTATTATTATTATTATTTGCCAGCTGTTGTCTGTTTTATTTTAAGGATATGATCCACCAGAATAATATGTTTTGTTATTACTGTCATAAATTTTATCAAGTACTTCTCCATCAACCTACCTTGGTTAACATGCTAGCTCTAAGCTTTTTTAAGATTTGAAAAGAAGAATCTAAAATCATTTATCTCATCAGTAAGTACAGTGTACAATCCCTTTGCAAAACTCTGCATTACTCTGCATATAAATACCATTGTTGGAGGGCTATGTTTAAAACAAATGTGTATAAACAAAGACTGGTAGCCTACATATCAGCCGTAAACAATGACTTTTATTCAAACGACCTCATTAAAAATGAAGGTCTTGGCCCTGATTTTTGAATGAAACTGTCCAACAGTCTTTTTTATATAAAAAAGAATATCCTTCACAAATGGATGCCTCAATTTATTATTCAAAAGGAACATGTCTCATGTAGTTAATGTTTGATTAATGAATTGGGATTCAGTTCTTTATATGTTCGCCATGTTGATGATATCTCTTAGACTGAAATATAATATTTGTAACCTCTATGATCAGGAACTTTGAACTTGTGAAAATGAATTGGTCAACCTCATTTACTGAAAAGCAAACTTGGCATGGGATAATTTACATAATTCAATTTCTTTTTATTGATATCGTAACTATCCGTTTGAGCAGTTATATTGCATTTTGTCCATGTTTTCTTTGAGGTTAGATCATATTTCCTACATGTCCCATAAACATTGTAATGTGTGCTATTTTAAAGTAGTACTATATGGAATATGGAGTATAATAGTAAGTCAATTGTTTCCCCCAAAAGTTCTGCTTTGGCACATCCCCGGAAATCAGTGTTCCATCAAGCAAGGTATTATAGGAAAGTAATGGGTATGTATGTGTGTAGACAAAAAGCTCTATTTTAAAGCATGTGCATGTGTGGTTGAAAAATGTGTGGATATTTTGAAATGGTCATTGGCAGTTACATGTATTGATATTGCATACCAGGCCCAATGTGTGATAGAGACTGCCAGATTTGAACATGTGGTTCGTTGAAGGCAATAAATACTAAATCACAACTGAAGAAAACATGTTCCTTATGTCTTTTGTGACTGATTGTGTATTATTAATAGATCAATATTACATGTATACATTTTAAGTGTCCACACTCCAGTCATTTCCTGATAAAGGCGATGTTCAGAAATTGTAAACTGCAAGAAAACTTTTAAAGCTCCATTCCTTTTAATGCTTGGTGCAATCACCGGCAACATGTACATGTTGGGACCATGAAGGCATGAACTACATACACTGTACATAATATCGAAGCATATGCTGTTTACATTCTAATTAAAACAAACAGGAATTGATTTGTTATAACATTTCTGATTTGAAGACCCTTTCTGTTGAAAATACAACTTGATATAAATGGAAAACTGATTGAATGTAGAATACAAATATAAAAGAATAACAAGCATTTACCCTTTCATTATTGCACAAAAGCAAATTAAAACCTCATTTTCTGCACCCCTTCAAACTACCGGTAAACAGGGGTCAAGTTTGCCGGAGTTACAGTGACCACATAACACGTGGACCCCATCGGTTCACCTATATAGCCGAGGCGATGAGTGATTGTGAATAAGCGTACTCCACATAAAGATGATGTCATCAAGTCGATGGAAAGTTTTTAGATCAACAACTTTTGTAATCTATGGCTCATAAGCTTTCCACCGATACATAATTTATCATTTCATTTTTCAGTTGGGATTGAGAGTGAGAGTGTGAGAGGGTCAGTGGCCTAACAACTTCATCAGTATACATTGAGGATAAAAGAATGTTAATTCTGCAGCATTATTTCCAAGGCAAATATTTTCTTTGATCCGGATCGAACAGTTACATACATTGTTGTACATGTACAGGGAAATAACTGGCACAATAACGATACTGGACTCCATACTTAATCGAGATCACAATATTCTGACATCTTCCCCATACATAATGATAATGTATGTATCATGGAAAACTCTTACAGACAGAAAGCATCTAACCTTTGCACCAAACCTGTACATTGACAAAAGTAATGGACATGTACTAGAAACATGGAGGTACCGTACCTAAAAATAGACTAGAAGGGGCAACAGGGGAAAACGCACCTTCTCTAAAAGTCTAGAAAAAAAGCAGTCACAAACTATTTTGGACTTGCCAAAATTTACTTGATGCATGTACTTGCAAAATTAGTTTAAAAATGGTTGCTCAGCAAACAAAACCTGGACAGCCCTGTAGCCCTGATAAAAACTTACGGACCGTTCAAAGATAGTACACTGATAGATAACATAACGACTACACAGTGTATAAGTACTCTTGGTAAATATACATGCTATGGAGTTGATCTGAGTAAATTTATTACTTCTACCGGTAATTAATTATGAACAGAATCAACATATAGATATTTTTGTTTCATCTTTGTTATGATAAGACTGACATTTTGTAATTCATTCACCATGTACACCCATGGTTAATTGCTGTGTCTCTTTTTTGTGTGTATCTTAATGAGCAAGTAAGCCACAGTGTAGCAAATAGGTAAAGCAAAGTAAAGATACGTGTACCTTATTTCATCAAAGCTCTCTTTGGATGAGTATAGTCAAATTGTGTTTTACTTGCAATGCTGTTCAAATATTGCTTTTGTTTTAACAGAGCTCTTTTACTGTTTCCAGAGGTGTTTGGGAGCTCTAAGCGAAAGACTGTCTGTTCTCTCATCCATCTTGTGTCGAGCTAATATCATTGCAGAGGTATTAACTTCTGTATGCTGTCAGCCCACATGGTGGCTGTATCCTGATGACTGTCTTTCAGTTGTTGAGTTAGGATTTTGATATCGCTGATCATCTTCTTGTACTCTTTGCCATCTGAAGGAAAACAATAAAGAGACACAGAGAGACAGAGATTAGTGAGAATGATAGGAAAGATAAAAAAGTGACACATAACGAACATGTTCATCGTACATCAATGACAAAGGTAGCATTTATATTTACAACACTTCTATGTAGCAATATACATTGTAGATATATTAAGTGTCCTACACATATACAACACCAACTTGTTTTCTGAGATTACAAAAAGAATAGGTTCTGTAGAAATGATGTTCCTATTCTTGTAGGATCTGAATACTGAATAAATTCAAAATTAAGTTATTACATAATTACTACAACTATTACCAAAATGAGAAGAAATTCCTAAATGAAATGGTAAAACCTCTCACCTTTGACCATCATGAAACAGTTGGCAAACTTTCTACTGGTTATAAACTCCCAGAGGTCTGCAGGGAAGTAGCCTAGTGACGCTAGAGAGTGAGCTAAAGACAACACAGTCCTGCAGTCTGCAGATGATAACCTAGAAGTGTCTGATACCAATGACCTGGTAGCCATAGTGACAAAGTTCTCAAAGTCCCAGCTGGATGGGGGTCTGGAGAAGAAAAAAAAGAAGAAAAAATAATAAAATGAATGCTGGGTTACCTTCATAGATCATCCATAAATGGGATACATACAGTATTGTTAAATATTTTGGGTGTATTGTAAGTGTTATTATGCCAACTGGTACAACAGAATAACACATCTTTCGGAAAGATGGTGTACTTTTACTATGTAGGAGGTACAACAAAAACATTCTCAATAAACTATCTCTCAAAAGTTTTGTCACAGCACTGGTCTCAATTAAACTTCACATATCAGAAGGCCAGCATAAAAGAATATGGACATTATGTAACCCGTTTGATTTCAAATCAACCCTCTTTATATGGTCTGAACTTTATCATTCCATCTTAGATATTATCCTTCCAAAATCACTAGGATACTGTACCTATGGCCTAGAGCCTTCAAGCTGCAGATGAGTTTGGTCATGTCCATCAGACTGATCTCCTTCACTCCATTATCCATCACTCTCCTGATAATTCGGTCAAGAAGAAAAGGTGCTTCGATCTCAACGACACTGAAAGCTTCAGCAACATTGATCAACCAAGGAGAACTCCACTAGTCAATGTCTTCTAGGATTCTCTCTGATGCTGCTTCAAAAAAGTCCTTATCAGCATGGCATAGACCACTGAATGCACACAGCAGGTTATGGAGATCAGAATCTGACAGATCTTTCACATTCTGAGTCAGTACTGGGCATGCTAATTCCAGGAGGATATCTATTTTGTAGTCCATAGTATGAAGAGCTAGGACAGCCTGAGTAATGTTCTCCAGAGAACGCTCCTCATCTGCAGCTAGAATGGCAAGAAGCAAGTTGGCTAGTTTGCCTCGAGACACACTGTCCAGTGAAGTGCCAACTACTTTGATCAGGAACAGGGTGTGGTGGAAGGTCCTTAAATCATCAATGTGTCGAGGTATCAAGATACCAACTGCATCCACCAGAGCTTGCACTCTTGGATTCTTATGATCATATAGGCTCAAGATACCTGCAAACTGCGCTAGTTCTGCCGCATTGAATGTATTGAAACGCTGTTCAGCTTGCACTAAAAATGTATACATCATGCTGCTCTTCAGAGGAATCTTCAACCTCTGCAACGCTTTTAGAGTATCTAGGTACAAATCATTCTCCAGGTGTCGTGACTGTCGGAGGACAGTATGGCACAGGTGCCTGAATCTTGAATCATATAACACAGGAGCCATGGTGCTTCTTACGAGCCATTCCTCTTGCTTTTTGTCACGGTGAATATCAGCGAGTCTTACAATAGCCCTACTATAATGCACCATGGAAAGGTCCTTCCCACCCTCTTGCAGGACTGCCAAAACTTGTGGAGGAGTTTCTGCATCATGGAGCCTCTCAAGATATGACAGTGCATGGCCATCCAGATCCAGAACAGACACAACAGATGAAGAAGGGGGTTCTTTGAAATCTTTCTTCTTTGGTTGATCAAGTTTGCCGAAGGGCATTACTTGCCATGGAGGTTGAGAAACTTGAGAAGCCCGTCTCTGTGAAATTTGCAGACACCCACTTGCAGCTCCCGGTCTTTGATGACAAACAGTAGAGTAACACCACTCCATTCTTGATCTCACATCTAATGAAGATAGCTCCAATGGTGTGACTGAACTGTTCCTTCTTCTGCCCAGCGGATTACCAAGGTGATGATGATAACACCTCAATAAACATGTTGGGTTTGTTGTCCTCCCAAACATGTGCAGTCTACACCTTTTGAATACAGTTGATACTTGTGCAAGTGACTGTTGAGCTAAAGCCATAATTGTCTAATAAACCTGCAATAATGAAACAATAAATGAAAGGGGGAAAAAACAACATAGGTTTTTTTACATTTGATATACATGTGTACATGTACTTGCAATTCTTACACTATCAAATTTTGTAACCATGTATTTGTATTTGTGAAAATTTGTGGAGTGAATTAGTGGTGGCTACTGGCTTATTTCACAAGACTGCAAAAGAAAGTTCATCTTGCTTTAGCCTAGACTAAACACATCATCAACTCAGTATAGCATAATAATTTTGCCTCTGTGTACATACCAGGTCCAGGAATACAAACTTTTGATCAGAGTTGATCTACAGAAAAATGCTCTTCTTCAGATTCTATACTAAGTAGATGACGTTTTAAATCAAAATGCAGCTGCAAGAATTTCAACACGGAGTTGAATTTTGACAAAGAAAATCCTGGAAAAGACTACTAAAAGCTTCAACACTTCATACAGTCCAGCTTGTAAGTGCAAGCGATTCATATTATTAATATGAGCCTAGGACTAGGAGTAGACCGAGGACTAATTTTTGATAAGCTGAAAGCATTAGATATGAAACCGCTAACATAATAGAATGAAATTTTAGTTTACTTTTTTTACTTCTAACGCATTCTTTAGTGGCACGATTGTCCCAGTAAACGTCGCACAGGAAACCCTATGGCTGGCCTTTGTCTCTATAAAAGGGCTTTCATTGAACAGATGCGGTGCGGTGCGGCACGCTGACGCATCCATTCGATAAAAGAGGGGGGCCTTTTCTCGAAAGGGTGTGTTGAGAGCG